>BQNB010018452.1:0-68268 GCA_026074375.1 Tanacetum coccineum | reverse complement strand
AAAACCAAGTTTTCACAAATAACACATAACAGGTCACTAGGAGTATATAATTATGCGTGTAATTTCACAGACAAATTAAACCAAGTTTCTCTTCAAGTATTAGTCCGTTTTAGAGTTTCAAAAAATCTTTTGCATATAGTCATAAGTCACAAGGAGTATAAATACATAAGCACATAAACAGACAGAAATTTAGGGATGAGGTAAAGACAAACTCTATTCAGAAAGCAGTAAATCACATAATGCCCCGAGGTCTCACATGAGTCTTCCCCAAACGAAGAACCAAAAAACTCTAAGTAGGTTTTCTACTAAAGTGCCTAAATCGCCACATCCATCATATAACATGATTGGGTGAGTCTTAAGGCCGGGATAATGGAAAGAATAGAAGATTTAACACTCTTAATTAACTATTATTTTTAATTCTATTTTTATTCAATCCATTAACTAGCATCAAATCAAGATTCTAGGTTTTTATTTATTTTTTATGATAAGAATTGCATATTGTTGTCATAATTTTCAATCGAAACAATAAATAAAGTTTTCTCATGCAGTTCTAGCGTGTTTTATAAGTGTGTAACCTATAACACCAAACGAGGTTGACTCGTGATGTCACTGTTGGGATTTAACTAACTAGTTAACCATTAACTACGAGTACGCAGCGGATTGGATCTAGTTTGATATCAAGACTTAACACACATTTATAAATAAGAAACACTATTTAATGACAAAGTCGATTAAACGAGATCTTGATCTTAAAACGAGTGATTAAGTTATCACATCTATGGTTGCATACACAACACGTCGAACAAGTACGCAACAATGCTAGTCGTAACTTCACGAGCTCCAAACACCGATGGTGTATGCTTTATTTACTTGAACCGAAAACCAAACAACCCTTGTAGTCTTGAACCAAAAATCAGGAAACCCTAATTAGGGTACGAATAAACACCACAAATAAACTAGAGTTTGGTGTTCTTGATTTAACATGATCAAACAACTAGAAGGAAAAACGGATAACAGGCTAGTGTATCCAATGCATGCAGGAATTATCATGCATGGTATTATACAACGAATGAAAACAATCCTTATGGACTTAATGCTTTCTTCCGATTGGTCAAGCAAAGAGAGAAGCAAAAAGTGACTTTGGTTTTGAGATTGTATACCGTCGTATAGATTTTTTAGGCTTTTGTAGCGTAGGAATTTTTTTGAGGTTTATGTGTCGTATATAATCAATTAATAAGGCTGAGAATGAGGTGTTCATATAGTATCTCAACCCTAGTTGTTGATAAACAAGAATACCTCAAATCATTTCCTTATCATAACACTTATTCCCTTATCTTCTAAATTGATCCCAAAACCCCCTTCTAGAAGCTATATGGGCCGGTCAAAAAGTGACACCCACAAGGTTCGTGTTTTGTCAATTTTAGTCCATTCGGTTCATATTTAAATAGTCGTTAAGTTAGTTATAAAATATAACGGTAACTAACGGTTATTTAAATTATTACGTGAAGCATATTAAACCCTTAATAATAAGTAAATATATATTAAGTGTTTAATAAACGTACTCTTCGTGTCTTAACATGTGTGCCCCCAAGTAGGCTCACGTATTTCTGATCGTATAACATGCGTATCCGACTCCACTCACCGACACTTTGTTTTTAGAAATGGTTTTTTTTCCTTCTTGGGCGAGGATGAAACGTGCATGTTTTTCTAGGTTGTATTAGAAGGGTTAGAGGATGGATAGGAAGTCACGAACATATGTTTGACACATGGAAGGTTGAAGTGAGATGTGTACGCATAGTTTACACGTGGTGATAGGTGTTGTGTTGGTGGATATTGGATGGTTTAAAATAAGAAAAATAAAATGTATGTTTAAAACTTGGACTTACAATTAGACCTAAGCAAGTGATTTGTGAATTAAAAAAATTGATTGGTGAAAAATGAAAAGAGAGAAGATCTGTAAGACACTTGGCAAATAATATATAGAGTAGGCATAACTTTAGATCTTATTTGTGTGCATATATATCAACGAGTATTTAGACCTACAAAACATATCTAAATACATGCCTAATGCATAAATCACTTGTACAATTATATTATGCATTTTCTATTTCCAAATTCACACCAATCATTTTTTGAAAATCAATCAATCAAATCATTTTTCTTTATCAACACTCTTATAATAATGGTTTCCTCGAAATGTTGCGATATTGGTGGAAAAGTGTAGCCCACAAACTAAGCAACCAAGAGCACAGTTGAAAAGTGGCCCAAGACAGGCCAAAATTGTCGTGCAGCGCGCTAATTAAGTGGGATCTAGTGAGAAGTAACTTATAATAAGAAGTGGTGAGAAGTGACTAAAACCATACATTTGAGATGCAACGACTTGCATTAGATGCATTTTTATTCATATAGATTCACCATTTTATTACATATATTAGTCCATGAACAAATAGCAATCCTAGCATTATAAAACATTTGCACTCAAAGTACAACAATTCCGTTCGATAACATTAAGAGTTTTTTTTATTATTGACCTTATTTTTTTTCTTTAAAAGGTAACTTGATAATCCGATAGACCAACCCGACTAACGTGTAACCCGATAAACCCAATTTCTTATAGGGTTGGGTTGCGGGTTAGTTTTTATTTTTTAACAACCCGATAGACGCGACCCAATAATCTGATTGACACTCCTAATTTAAAGGGTGTTTTCTTGTTTCTTATATGAAGGTTGAAATGGGATAAATGAAAATTTTGGGTAAGGTGTGAAAAAAATATATGAGTTATGTGTTGGCTATGGGGTTCGAACCCATGCACACTCATCGTTAATTAATACTAACCGATAAAAGTCTTTTGTTAGCGTAAAATGCCGAGCGTCTTTTATTAGCGTCTTTCAACTTGCGGCCAAACGCGCTGAAACAAAATCCTAACACTAATCGGTTCGCAATTCGATAAAAGCTATATCACAGCTCACTAGTATAGTGGATATAACAAAACCTAATTCGATAAACAATTCAAGTAGACACAAATTAATTAAAACCTAATTAGATAAAGTTAGGGTTTCAAAATTAATCAGTTATAACGATAATAAAGAACTAACTAAACGGAATTATACCTGTAACTCTAACTCAATAACAGATTAAAGTTAGGATTCGTGACAAAATGATGCATGGATCGTAGTGTTTTAAATTGGAGTGGTTTTGTGATTTATGAAGGTTGATTGATTGGTATAGTCGGGGTTTTTAATTATAGATTGTATTTAAATTGGGGCATTTTTATTAACTTTTTATATAAGATGAAGGGCTAAAAGTGTAATTTTTTTTAACTTTTTATATACGATGAAAGGCTAAAAGTGTAAAATTGACATTATGAAGGGATTTTTTGGTTTACAAAAGGTAAGTTGAAGGGGTGAAAGTGTAAATTTTAGTAAGATGAAGGATAAAAAATGGGTGTTTTCTTATGTGATTTAAACTCCAGGGGTGTGAAATGAGTTGACCCGACCTGACGTGAATCTAATAAAACTTTATTGGGTCGTGTTGAATTGGGTCTAATTTGGTTCATCGGGTTTATCAAGTCAACTCGATAGACCTGATAGTCTAATAGGGTCGGGTTAGGATCCTAGTTAGTTTCATATCCGGTTATTGGGTCAACCCGATGTAATATAACTATATATTAACAAAATTTTAATTTTTAAATAAAAGCCCATCAACAAGTTTTTTTTAATAAGTTTACTCTTAGGTGTATACAACACTTCCAATTGCTTATTGTGCTTTGTTTCATAACGAGTCGATAGGTGACCCACGCGTTGCGACAAGGGCTTATGTATAAATCATCACCACCTGAGAATAACGAACTAATCATGAGTTAGTTGGCAAGTTATAAACTTTTTCCTAACAAACATGATATAAATAAAGCACCTTAAACATGTATAAAGTCAAATGTGCAACACAATTCACACAAAAATTAAGCAAACATTACTACATTATAATAAAGTTACAATGTCAATATACCCTTTGGAAATCAACTAACATTCTTTCTTAAAAATCTTCAAAATCCTTTTGACAACACTATAACACAAACCCATTACAAAAAGTCCAAAAGGGTGTCAAAATATATCGCAAAAAAAAGAATTAATTTTTATACAGATTTGGGCGGGTGAACTTGAGCACCAGTTTTGGCAGCAAGTTCAAACGTACTTATTCTTGGGCTACGGAAGACCAATCAGACCCCCGAACACAGGTTCCATCTCATGTCGGCCTGACCCGCACGCTTTAGTATGGCACTATCACGCATTTACATCTCTTCATTAATTCGTAGCTCATCCCAAAAAAAGGATGCCCTTAGTAACCTATGCTAATCGGATAAATTTTTGAGAATAATCATGTAGGAAAGGTGAAGATTATAGCACCCGGATGACACTTTTTTTTTTGAACGGCGGATTATTATTAAAAAAGCTAGCAAGGAGCTAGAATTACAAAATTACAAGGTAATGATTTTTTAGCCAATCATTCATACCGAAGGAGGCTTTACAACGAAACTTACACCAATAAAACGACTTAGAAACAATATCGTCAAAAATCTTCGCCTTCGATGATTTTCTGGCATAAAAAAGGAGCATATTTCGGTAATTCCAGAGGAGCCACCACATAACATAAAAAACACCTTCCAGAATAATTTTTCTCTTGAGAGAAATGCGCAATGAGCCAATCCAAGAGAGCCATTCAGGATATGAAACAATATCAGCATACGGGAGGTTCCACCATAAAGAGATTTTGCATCCGAGTTGAGTAGCTAAGGGGCAAGCGAAAAATAGGTGGCTACTAGACTCGGCTCCATGATCACAGATAGGGCAAGCAATGATGTTTATTGGCATACCGCGTCTTGATAAATTAAATCTCGTTGGTAAGGCATCTTGTTTAACTTTCCATGCAAGCACGTTTACTTTGATGGGAACATATTTGATCCATTTAGTAGCAGAGCAACTGATAGAAGGAAGCAAGATGGTGTCAATTTTAGATCGAATAGAGGCAACTGAGAAGTCGCCTGAACCATCCAGAGTCCAAGACCATCGGTCAGGTAACGGAGAGAGGCTCACTGTCTGCATTAAATCAAGAAGATTAGAAAACTGTGTAGCTTCAATGCCCCCCCTCGGAGCACGACGTAGAGAATCGGCCAAAGAAATGGCAGCAAGCTTATCACTAACCACCACCTGCTTGTTGTTTTCGAGCGCAAATATACGAGGGAACATGATTTGGAGAGAAGAATCTCCAATCCATTTGTCATACCAGAAAGAGGTGTTATTGCCATTACCCACTTTCAGGCGCATGTAATCAAAGAACTTAATACCTTTGAGGTTTAGGACAAAAATCTCGTTCACAATGTTGAGCCAACATGAGTTGTTGCGCACTTTGGGAGTCTTACCGATTTTCCCATCTTCTCCATGAATGGCCTTCATAACCCTTGACCATAATGAAGAGCTATGATAGTGAAACTTCCAAACCCATTTGAGCATAAGAGCGCGGTTTAGAGCATACAAACTTGATACCCCTAGACCCCCTTTGACTTTAGGAGTTAAAACGTGATCCCATTTGACCCATTTAGCCTTCCTATTGTCTTGATCATGACCATTGAAGAAATGGCTTCTAATAGATTCAAGTTTATGAAGGACAGAAATTGGGGCTTTGAAGATGGACATGTAAAAAATAGGTATTGAGCCAAGAAGGAGAGTTAAGCGACCTCCTATAGACAAGGTTTTCATTTTCCATTTAGAAAGACGAGAACAAACCTTATTGATGACATCTTCCCACGCTTGGTAGCGAGACATAGAATTTCCCACTTTTGTGCCCAGATAAGAGAATGGCCTTCATACCACGTTGTTTAAATTACCCTTTTTTTAAAATGTTGGACTTACTTCATAAAATAAAATATTTTCAATGGAGTTCAGTTTTTTAGACAAATAAAAAGGAATTAATTTTGGTTGGGCATTGAAATGTGTGAAGAAGATGGTGACGGAAGTTTATTACGCGTGTGTTATCGTCACCAACAGAGATTTAGCATCTCCCGAATGCTAAGAAATTACTTTGTAGGTGACATATTTCACAAAATATGTTTAAATTTTGCAGAGCAAGATTATGAACGAAAAGTATGGGGAATTCCGTTAAGGAACAAGGGAATGTATGATTAAATCTTCTATAACACCAATATTCCTGCAATGTTATACACACCTATCAGATTTATTCGTCTGATATCCATGTACTTGTTTGAACTTTACATTACTGTTTCACTTTTTCATTAATCTATTTATTTTTATTAATTCATTATTATTTTTCAAATGTTTCTTCCAATCTACATGACTGCAGTGACGGAGCCAGGATTGTTGAGTCGGGTAGGCCAAAACAAAGATCTTAGAAAAAAAATTTGACGATAAAGACAATAAAAAATTTAAGTCATACAATACGAGTCTTTCAATTCAATCGCATGCGGCGCTTTTTAACATCATTAAAATCATCTAAAACATTATTCAAACTAAATATATATGCGCTATCAATATAAAGTGGTAAATGTCAAGTGGTTTTATCAATGAAAAATTTGACGATAAAACATATCTTCTCCCAATGGTTTTTAATGATTCAATAGGCCACACAACTTTCTAATCTATTTGAGTGGGATGGATATATTTTATTTTGAGTGGGCCAATTGAAATTTTATGTACAAAATACACGCAATACATCACGCAACTAGTATTTATTAAAATAATTGGGGTTGGCCTTGGCCCATCCAAGCCTTAACTTAATCTCATCTTTGGTCACCTCACGTTCTAAATCAGACCGTTGATCCAAGTTAAGAGTTTTCGGAAATTGAAAGTTTAAAGTAGCTCGATGACTCACCGGTTTAGTGAACCTGCTGCTGAAATGATCGTAGAAAGCACATTTAACCTTACAAGGATCTTCAGTCCAAAAACCATCAATCATGATGCCACGGATACTCATTTGACTCCTACGTTTATTTATCATACCATGGAAAAAATGAGAGTTTTCATCCCCTTCGATACACCAATTAATCTTAGCTTTTTGAGCTAATTCCATAGAGTGTATTTTGTCAATCTCTTGAATCGAGATAATTAATTCTGCCCTCTTAGAATTCATATCAGTTGTGCCTTTGCCAATATCAATTTCCATATCCAAAGATTTTAAGTCTTCTTTTAACCTGGAAATACTTGCCTTTGTAACATTCTGATGATGTTTGTTCCATTCCCTGATCTTGACCTTAAGAGACTTTAATTTTGACATAAGATTACACATATCATTAGAATTGTTACCAGGAAGATCAGACCACGTGCGTGCAACAAAGCTAGAAAATCCATCAACTTTGATCCAGTGGTGATAGAATCTAAAGGGGATGGGACCGTAGTCGAACCGCGATTCACGAAGAAGAATAGGACGATGATCTGAAAGGTATCTATCCAAAGTAATGGCAGTGATGTTAGGACAAGAAATTAATAAGTTTTCAGAAACGAGAAACCTGTCACTTAGTGTCAACTTAACATAACAGATAGCACGAAAACAACATCGAAATAAAAACAAAAACTGAAATGCTACAATTTAACAAAGTTTAAAACTTTACAACAATTTCTATACTAAAACTATGCTCTAATCTTATAAAGTTAGCATCTTTAATATTTCACATCAACTTTTAGGTCAAAAAGCACGAAACAACACCAAAATCAAAAAAGAAAAAGGGTTAAATGTAACAAAGTTTTACATTAACTTGCGGGTGTTGGCCAATGCTTATCAACTTATATTTAAGTAGAAGCTGCTTAATTCATGTTGATGAATTTAGTTTTTACTATCATATTCAACCTATAATCTTTTACAAATGCACATCACTGATAAATCTTTTATATAATAAAAGAATTATATCATTTCGGAGTTTTCCATCAAATTGAATCATATGAATTTAAAAATTAGACCAATCAGAACGCTTGATTTTGCCACGTAGGCAAAATCGTGTGATCTGATTGGTCAATAAAAAGTCAAAATTAAATCGATTTGGTCAAAATTAAAAATTTGTGGTGGAGAAATATGAAGAGAAAAAAACACATAAAAACATATGTGTCAAATTTGTGAAGAAAAAAACTTGAAAAAAGTGGAGGTAATTAATAAAAATTTAGTGATTTTTAATTTTAAATATAAAAGAATTACATCATTTCAGAGTTTTCCATCAAATTGAATCATACGAATTTAAATATTAGACTAATCAGAACGCTTGATTTTGCCACGTAGGCAAAATTGTGTGATAATGATTGGTCAATGAAAAGTCTAAAATTAAATTTGATTTGGTTCAAATTAAAAAATTTGTGGTGCGAGAAATATGACGAGAAAAAAAACACATAATAAATATATGTGTCTAAATTTTTGAAGAAAAACTTGAAAAAGTGGAGGTAATTAATAAAAATTTAGTGATTTTTAATTTTAAATAAATTATATGGAGTTAAGTGTAAATTTATAAATTTACATGTTTTATTATAACTTTAAAAAATAAACAAATAACCCCTTAAACTTTATACCCGTAGACTTTATATTTTATAAAAATATCAAACGTGTTAAACAATTTTTACTTTCCAAACAAAGATTTTTTAACAGTATTAATCCACATTCCAAATCTACCGAAATACCTTTTGATGGATTTTTCATTGTCGGTCTGAAATTATGTTGTACAACCAAATAGAAAAACACCGAAGCACATTAAATTATCATCAATTAATAAAAAGGGTTTTTTAGCTATTCATTGATGTGTTTGAAAGAATTGCATTTTTTTTCTTTTTGTTTAATACGTACTAAAATTCTAACATTTAAATTTCTCAAAAAGTCTTTATTCCATTGACATGTATGTATGCCTATAAATCATATATAAGAATCTAGGCTACTTTTATATATCTTAAAAAAGTGTTGGTGACGAAAAAATGGGTAAAACTTTTTTTATATTTATATATGTATTAAAGATATACAATAGGTAAATCTTTGTTTGACCAAAACATATTGTATGTACGAAACATAATACTTATTTGAGTTTTTTAGCTTTCTATATTCTATATATATTAACGATTTTGATAACTCAACTTGATGCTTTTAAATTCGATTGCGAAGCTAAATTTTTACATGTTTTAACATAAAATGTGACCATTAATCTTAAGTATAGCTGACTCAATAATGCAACTAGAATCATAAAACATATACAATATCAACTGCATACCCAACGGTAAGATAACCAGCCTTCCAAAGTGGAGGTCAATGGTTCGAATATAACGAGGAGAAAACTAATCCCCTTGTGGCCTCGAAGGTTCACATGAGCCGACTTCGGGCTACCTAAAAGAGTAGTTTTGTAGAGATTAGTCGGCTCACAATGTCGAGTTAGTTAACATGTAAATCAAAAGAAAAAAAATTAGTAATTATCCCCAAGCTCATATAATATATATATATAAGATATGAATCTATTCTCTTCATATGATTTCGATAATACTCTATAACATAACTTATAAAACAAAATAAAAATAAAAATCATACATGTATTTAAAAAAACATAATGTCTAAACCCCGTGCGTGCACGGGCATTAAAACTAGTTATTATTTTACATAATAAGCAAATTTAAAACGGTAGTTATTTTTAAACAAATACTCTAATATGTATTACATTATAAAAGATATGAACTTACAACTCTTTATTCTTTATTGATAAGGGCTTGAAGCTTATCCTCAAAGGCTAACTTGCTATAATTCCATCCAATGCTTCCTGCATATATCTACAACATCACACCTTATTCATTAATCATATAGAAAAAAAACATATCAACTCAAGGGGTATTTCTCGAGCTTATCTGATTTGGGCTTATGTTTCCAAAAGCCTAATTTTTTTCATCTTATTTGGAGACTTGTGTCCAAAGTACTCCGAAAGGAATTTTAGGCAACGTTTTTGAATGAGTTCAGAGCTATTTCTAAAATAGTTTTATAATTAACTATAACATTGAACCTATTTCCGATCATTTTTTATTTTTTAGGTCTCGAGGAAATACCGCTAAATGAATGAGTATTAGTCATATAATGAAATGCACGTCTGCTATACGTCAATTGGCGTACGAGACAGTACCCGGTGCTTTTGATGATTATTTACAAATTGGCGAACAAGGTAGTCGTGATAGTTTGGAAAATTATACCAAATGTAGAGGAGTATTTAAGAAAACCCTCAACCAATGATATTTTGAGTATATATGAAAAACAAGAAAATTATTATGGGTTTTCGGATATGCTTGTTAGTATAGATTGTATGCATTGAGAATGAAAGAATTGTTAGAATGCTTTCAAAGGGCAATTCAAAAGGGGGGATCACAAATATTCGACAATAATGCTTAAAGAAGCTGCATCACAAGAATAGTAGATTTGACATGCATTTTTTAGTATAGCGGGTGCAAAATAACGACCTAAATGTTCTATATCATTCTAATTTGTTTGACGACCTCATTGACGATGTCCCTCCTGAGGTTTCGTATACGGTGAATGGTAAAACATACACCAAAGGATATTACAGCGCGGATACCCCACTTGGGCTACTTTTGTCAAATCATATATGATTGCACGAAACCAAGTTGATTTAAATTTTGAGAGGGCTCAAGAAAGTGCAAGAAAAGATGTGTAACGAGCTCTTGGTGTCCTTCAAGGTCGTTGAGGGATTATAGCACAACCCGCACGTGCTTACCAGGTGAGCAAAATGCGTAGGATTATGTATTATTGCATTATATTACATAATAACATGATACTAAAAGATCCAAAATTTCAAATAAGTGAATTTAACGAGTATATTAGGCTTAGCCAATATAAAACGTACATGGGTCGATAGATGCGGCACACACAAAAGAAATAAAAGGAACAACATGACAAAGATGTGCATAATGACATTCCACATTATATTTTGGATCATCTTTAGCAACGACTTCAAGAATGACGACAACAAGAGAAAATGTAGTTTCTTTCTGTATTTTACTTTTATATTTAGCGAAATGTCTCATTTTATTTTATGTTTTGTAATTTATTTTTAGTGTAATGAAATGCGTTTGTTTAAAAGAAAATAAAAAAAAATTGAAACCCACATGCGTCTATAATAGTGATAGCTAAAGAGAGTGTTTACGTTATAGAAGTGTTACAAGGTATATATTGACGTAGCGGCGCTTATAAAACTTATTGGCGCCAACTCCACGTTACACTCTAAGTGTCATTTGATCCAGAAATGAAAGCTGACTACCGTATGTGTTATATGTAACATTGAGAAAGTGAGAAAACCATAGATGTTTCCTATAAAATGATATAATATATTGGGCCAGAACAAATTTTTTGTTTCAGTTAAAAAGTGAACTTGATTGTATTTTTTTGGTAAAATATTGGGTAAATGATATGATGATCTAGTTTAAGTATAAGTTATACTTTGTATAAATATGCTCTTACTCTTTGCATTTACAAATTGAAAAGGTAAAAGTATTGTTATATGTTCTGGCTACCACAGTCATGTTGTCGTCACACGCCACCACCCAGATTAAGCAACTGTGAAAAAACAACAAAGCAACTAAGTTTTACTCTTAATAATTTTTCTCCTTCATCTTTTTAAAATAAAAAAACTAAGCAAAGTAAGCAACTGTGATTTATACTTTCTTACAAAATATGAAAATTTTCCCTATTCTTCATTTAAATATATTTATTCATCTTCATAAAATGTTTAGAGTTTTAAGCCTTATTTGATGATGTTATATGATCTATTTAACTTATAATTAAGTAAACCAGCATTAGAAGTACGCAACGAAGCGTGGCTACAAACGGAACTCGTTAGTTACTTTGCCTACGATATATGCAATGATATAAGTGTAGTCTTCCATATTCCAAGTCTTCTTAAAAGTCTCATGTGATCATACATGGAAAATAGTTATTATCAGTCAAATTTTCTTGGTCAAGCTGAGAATGAATGTGCGGATGATAGACCATAGGTAATGCTAGTCGTGCTACTTGGGTTACACTGAAATCTAAATGTCGTCTTTCCATCCCAAGTCTTCTTCAAAGTCTTCTCTTACTAACTTACTATACATAGAAAATAGTTATTATCAGTCAATTGGTGTTATAAGTCTTCCCTGTCCCAAGTCTTCATAAAAGTCTTCTGAATGAAATGTCTTGGTAAAGATGATAAGGAACGTGTGGAATCCATTCATTTCACGAGTTGCATGTCACGAACTGTTAACATGCAAAAACTAAGGATAAAAAGCCAATACGTACTTGTTCTTAGAATTTTAAGTAAAATTTCAAAAATGAAGTCACAACAAGCAATAATTCACTTATCATCTTCCTCTCGTATTTCTTTCCTCTTTTACAGTCTCGTGATAATATGTCTTACTTTCGCCACAGTATGTGTTTCCTATGGCGGTAATGAGACTGATTATCATGCATTGTTGTCATTTAAGTCAAAAATCACCCATGATCCATACAAAGTTGTAACCTCGTGGAACCATTCCTTTCATTTCTGTGATTGGAGTGGTATTTCATGTGGAAAGCGGCACAAACGAGTAACTGTTTTACGACTGGATTCGAACAGCTTAGAAGGCTCTTTGTCTCCTCATGTAGGAAACCTCAGCTTCCTCCGTGAGCTTTCTCTTGAGAACAACAGCTTTCAAGTAACCATTCCTCATGAACTTGGCCGTCTATCAAGGCTCCGTTATCTTAATCTTAACAGAAACAAATTCAGTGGAGTCATTCCTACAAACTTGTCTAGTTGTTCTAACCTTGAGGAGCTTAACCTTGCTCTAAATAATCTAGCTGGAAGCATACCCAAGGAGATGAGTTTACTCCCGAAACTTTCTCGACTTGTAATTGGTGACAACAAGTTAACAGGTGGAATTCCACCTTTCTTGGGGAATATCACATCAATGAAATTCTTCTCTGCTCTCAGAAACCCGTTTGGTGGGAGAATTCCAGATACCTTGGGTCTTTGGAAAAGCTTGACATTCTTTGCGTCTGGTGGATGCAACTTATATGGAAGCATCCCTCATTCCATTTTCAACATCTCACTCCTAGTTAGTTTTGCCTTACCTGAAAATCACCTCAGTGGCAGTCTTCCTTCAGAAATTGGTAATCAGCTCCCAAATCTTGAGCTCCTTCAGTTAAGGGATAACAATCTGACCGGAGTTCTTCCACCTTCTATTTCTAATTGTTCTAAGTTAGGATATCTTGAAATGAGTTACAACAATTTTAGTGGGAAGTTGACAATTGATTTTTCAAAACTAAGAGATATTTATTCAGTCAGATTAAACTATAACAACTTCCATGGACGCGGAGAAGCTGATGACATGAGGTTTGTTGATTCTTTAAGAAACTGTACCGGATTACTAAGGTTGGAACTTTATAGCTGCAACCTTATAGGAGTTCTTCCGATATCAATAGGTAATCTTTCTGATCAACTCAGCTTTCTAACTTTAGGAGACAATCAATTATTCGGAAGCCTCCCTTCAAGTATAGGTAGTCTAGTTGGCTTGACCTTTTTAGATTTTCAATCTAATCGATTCAAAGGAAAGGTCCCTAGTAGCATTGGTAAACTTCAAAAGCTGCAAGTTCTTGGTCTAAAAATCAATCAATTTTCAGGGCCTATCCCTCATGCCATTGGGAATTTATCACTGTTGACACAACTTCACTTAGATAACAACAAATTAGAAGGCCATATTCCATCAAGCCTTGGGAATTGTAAGGAACTTAACGGGTTAATACTTGGATACAATAGACTGACTGGTCAAATACCCAAGCAAATTCTTCAACTTCCGTCACTAACTAATTTTTTAATTCTTTCTCAAAACCGCCTGACTGGTTCCATTCCATCAGAGATTAAAGACCTCAAGATGTTGAGCTATCTTGATTTATCTTACAATAATTTATCGGACAACATTACTAGTAGCCTTGGTGAGTGCATTAGCCTTACAATGTTAAACCTACAAGGAAACCAATTTCAAGGCATAATACCATCTTCATTAAGTGCCTTGGGAGGATTGGAGGTACTCGACATTTCTCAAAATAATTTGTCCGGCAAAATTCCACAATTTTTAGGCAAATGGAAATCCTTAGAATATTTGAACCTATCCTTTAATGAGTTTGAGGGTGAAGTACCGGCTGTAGGGGTGTTTGCCAATGCAAGTGCATTTTCAGTTTTGGGGAACAATAGGCTTTGTGGTGGTTTGGTTACACTTGATTTACCCAAATGCAAAGAGCCGGGTAGTAAGAAAAAAAGGTTTCCTTTCTTCATATTAGTCATTGTGATTGCACCGATGGTGTTCATCGTATTATGTTGTGTGTATCTTTTGTGGAAGAAGAAACACAATAGTCAACCATCTCAGCCAGGGAGTGAACGGTTCATGAAAGTTTCATACAATCAACTTCTCAAGGCTACTGATGGCTTTTCTGTAGCAAATTTGATTGGAGAGGGTGGGTTTAGCGCTGTTTATAAAGGGATTCTCGATCCCGCTTATGAAAAATGTGTTGGAATCAAAGTTCTACATCTTCAAAATCGAGGAGCTCGAAAAAGTTTTCTAGCAGAATGTGAAGCATGGCGGAATATTCGACACCGTAATTTGTTGAAGATAGTAACTTCATGTTCAAGTACCGATTTCCAAGGCAATGATTTTAAAGCTTTGGTTTACGAGTTTATGTCCAATGGAAGTGTGCACGATTGGCTTCATTCAACTGCAAATACATCGAAACTCAACCTTCTTCAAAGAATAAATATTCTGAGAGATGTTGCCACCGCACTTGAGTATCTTCACAATCGCTGCGAAACAACGATTGTTCACTGTGACTTGAAGCCAAGCAACATTCTACTTGACGATGATATGGTGGCTCATGTTGGAGACTTTGGTTTAGCTCGACTACTTGGTACAGACTTATACCAAAACAGCTCAACCGGGGTTATAGGAACAATTGGTTACGCCCCTCCAGGTAATATATGATGCTTATATTTATACTTGCAGATTACAGTTTTGTAAATTAACAGATCATTTCAATTTGTAGAGTATGGTATCGGGAGCGAGATGACAATTAATGGGGACGTCTACAGTTTTGGAATATTATTACTAGAGGTGATGACTGGGAAAAGGCCGACAGATGACATGTTTAAGGAAGGTCTTAGCCTTCATAAATTTGCTTACATGGCATTACCAGATCATGTAGTCGATATTATTGATGATGCCGCAATTGTGTTGCAAAGTACGGAAGCAAATGCAAAGAAAGTGGAGGAATGTTTGACTGCAACTATGAAGATTGGAGTATCATGCTCTGTGGATTCGCCACCAGAACGGATGAAAATAGAAATTGTTGTCGTTGAATTGCAGGGTATTCTCGATGTGCTTCAAAACTTATAAGGTACTCTGTTCTCCCTTTTTGTAACATCTGATTTTACATGAATTTGTTAAAAAATCATCACTAACTTGGTTTCATTTTTGAACGCTTTCAGGTCTAACACCAAGCTTTCTTGGACAAATTTGGAAGTAACTACAACAAGGAGCAGGGCATATCGTAGTTGTATAAACGTTAATTACTTTGTCAAATATATTTGTAAGTGTGTTATAATTTTCTTGTTGCATAAGTACTGTAAGAGACGTAAGACTGTAAGAGTGCATTTACATTCGTGATGACTTGTCATATGTATCAGACATGTTTATGATTAAGCAAAAGAGTTGGGATAACCTTTGGCAGGACATACCATATAATCTTGTATATATCCATTGATAATGGCTCCATATGTTTGTTTTATTACAGCAAATACACTTTATTTTTGATTTTATTGGTATGTTTTAAGTCATCTGTTAAACATGTACTTGGAGATTACGGGTGAGTTGTTAAGCATTCATGTTTAAACTGTTTTTATAAACAAAGTTCCAGTACAACTGACCCCATGACATCTTAGTGCAAGACCATGGTGTATCTGCATAATGAATTTTGTTGAAATTTATAGTCACTTCACACTAACTTAGGTTACTATTAGGTGTTGTAGTTTGTTTATTATTAGGCCTGATAGTTGTACCGTCTCCTTACCGAAAACACGTACAAAAGACTTCGACAACCCGTCCATGGATTCAGAGGGCGAAACTGGCGATCATACTTTTGCTTCTGAAGTTGACAAAGATCAACAGATAGTGGGATGTCGGTGTGAAAGCGTCGCAGATTTTGCGTCTCCACAAAGTACCTTGCAAAAAATAGCATCGTCAATATCGACAAACCAGTTAATATGATGAATTGTAGCTCGTTTCGACGTCCTATGTGGACGACATGATTAAAGAAGATAGCTATGTTCTGAAAACGGAATTAGACATCCTATGTGGATGACTTGCACGCTTATATGATTCATGAACCAAAGATAAATTAGACGTCCAAGTTAGACGATATGTGCTTGATGACGTATACTGGGTGTACCAGGCCTCTGGGCTTGGGCCACATTATTACTCGGGCTTTTGGACCCAACCTGTCAATAATGGGCCATAGTAAAACCCAATCTCGCATGGGCCACGGCCCGAACCCAGCAATCCGTCCGCGGATCCAGTTATAGACAATCCGTCCGCGGATCCACCTATAGGACGATCCGTCCGCGGAAGACATTTGCATCCGTTCATACGATTATCACGGAACCTTGCCCGACAAGAGACCCACTCTGGCCACTACTAAAGCAACCGAAATACTAGGAAACCCTAGTACTAGACACCTATAAATAGGGATCACAATACACCCCAAAAGGTACACAGTTATTCTTATTCTCTCTGACATATACTCTGACAACATGAATACTTACTCTCACGCCGGAGTCTAATCGTGGGGTCCGTCCCCACGGTAAGGCTAACGGTTTACTTTTAATTGTGCAGAAAATCATATCACTTCTCTTGCTCTAGTACAAGATCAAACACTCAAGTCGTTTGGAGTCCCGGCCCGACAAAGGACTTCAACACCTTGCCAAACCCGACACGAATTTTGTACTAACAAGTGGCGCCATCCGTGGGACCCTTACGCAACCACGATTCTCTAAAAACTCACCATGAGCACTCACGAACAACAAATCACAAACAATCCCACGTCCGCCGTGAGGAACACGGGGGGAAGGAATGGTCCCCAAGGTCTTGAGGAACCTATGTCTGACGAGGT
Source organism: Tanacetum coccineum (assembly GCA_026074375.1). NCBI lineage: Eukaryota > Viridiplantae > Streptophyta > Magnoliopsida > Asterales > Asteraceae > Tanacetum > Tanacetum coccineum. The sequence continues at coordinate 51,072 of BQNB010018452.1, read as the reverse complement.
TCTTAGGGAAATGTGCGACAAAAACTATCACCAACTCTTGTCGCTCATCGCCGAAAAGATGCAAAAAGAAAAAGAGCAAAAAGACAAACTCAACGCAGTAAAAGCACGACTGATCTATGACGACGAGTCCGGAATTAAGATAAGAAGCCGTGAAGAGTCGCACTACTCTGAATCTAAGACACCAACCGTCCGAACAGAGCCTAGAAGAAGGCACAGAGATAGGCATTCCCGAAGCCCATCACCACATGCCAGTGTTTTCAAAAGACTTAAGAAGTACAGATCCCCTTCACCACGGCCCCGGCCACGGAAAGAATGAGGCGTGTTCAATAGGTTGGGAAGAAAGGAGCCAGCTACATCTGCACGTTTCGGTGGTCGTCAACGAAGTCCCCAGGCAAAAAGAACTGAAGTAGAACCAATGAGGCATCAGCAAAAGGGAACATCGTCCCGCACGACTAGCCGATATTCAAAAAGCGAAGATAGCGAAGATGGCCACTGGAAATCCAAATCAAGAAGACATAAATCGAGCACCTATGAAGACGATCTCTCCCAGCCTTGGACATGTGAGGGAAGAAACCCTTTCACACCTTGGATCCGGCATTTTAGTCTCCCGAGGACTAGGATGCCTAGTCACGTCAAGACATACGATGGAAGTGGAGATCCGGAGGATCACTTAAAGCTATTTCAATCGGCCGCAAAAACAGAAGGATGGGCGATGCCGACATGGTGCCACATGTTCAACTCAACCCTCACCGGGAATGCTAGAGTTTGCTTGACAAGCTACCAAAAGAGTCGATCGATAGCTATGAAGATCTAAGAACAGCGTTTAGGGAGAACTATATTCAGCAAACAAAGCACATCAAGGATCCGGTGGAGATACATCGCATCAAGTAAAGAGACGGAGAATCTACGGAAGACTTCATGGAAAGATACAAGGCAGAAGTCCTGGACGTAGAAGGAGCTCCGGAATGCATGAGAATCTCCGGGTTTATGCACGGAATAACCCACCCTGGGTTAATCAAGCGTCTATATGAAAGAATTCCGAGGTTTATGGACGAAATGTATAGAATGACTACGTCTTTCTTACAAGGGGAAGTTGCTGCATTCAGTCACGGCCAGAGAAAAGCATCTTCATCATGGAAACAGTTAGAGGGGGGGGGGAACAAACCGAATTTCAAGAAAGGCTTCAAAAACAAACAAAGTCCGGATCGTAAGCCAGATGGATTCTCACTCCTCACCAAAATGCCAAAAGAAATTTTTGCTCTGGAAAAAGGAAAGTTCAAAGCCCCACCACCAATGATAACTCCTGCGGAGAAAAGCGATCCGAACAAATACTGTGAATTTCATTCAGATACAAGACACAGCACGGACGAATGCATGTAGCTAAGGAAGCAAATAGACGAAATGATCAAGTCTGGAAAATTGTCGCAATTCATGAGAGAATTAAAACAGAACGACAAACCGAAAGCACCGAAAAAAGGGGAAACATCCGGAAAGGATAAACCTTTACCTATACTGATGATTCAACCATGGGAAAGAGTGGCCAAGCCCAGGATTACCCAAAGCTTCTCTCCGGAGACAACGATTTCCTTTCCACCTTTGGGGAAAGAAGACGGAACGGAGGGACCAATGATAATCGAAGCAGAAATGGGCGGGCACTTTATGCACAGGGTATACGTTGACGGCGGAGCATTCTCAAAAGTCTTGTACGAACATTGCTTTGTAAAACTCCGCAAAGAGATAAGGGATCAAATGGTTCCGGCCACCACTCACCTTATCGGATTCAGTGGAGAGACCATTTGGCCACTGGGCCAAATAGCCTTGCTAGTCAAAATAGGTGATGAAGTACATTCCACCTCCGCGTGGATGAACTTCATGATTATCAGGTCACCATCCCAACACAATGCAATAATAGGCAGACCGGGTATAAGGAAAATCCGCGTTGTACCATCAACAGCACACGGAATGTTAAAATTTCCCGTTGAAGGCGGCACAGTAACGTTACAGAGCAGTAGAGTCATTCCTATGGAATGTGTTATGATCTCCGGACCTGGCATCCAGTCTCCTGCAGTCAACCAAGTGCTGGAAGAGAAAATAAATATAGCAATCCACCCGGAATACCCCGAACAGACAGTTGCCATAGGATCAACATTAACAGAAAAGGGACGCAAAGAACTATGTTCCTTGCTCAAACAAAACTTGGATATTTTCGCCTGGAAGCCAGCTGATATGACGGGCGTCCCACGAAACATCGCAGAACACCGCTTGAATGTTCGGGAGGGATATTCACCAGTCAGGCAAAAGAAAAAAGGACAGGCACCGGAAAGAAATAAGGTAATCCAAGAAGAGGTGGAAAAATTGGTGGATGCCAGAATAATGAAAGAGGTCCATTATCACAGTTGGCTCTCTAATCCGGTAATGGTCAAAAAGCATGACGGAACCTGGCGAATGTGTGTAGACTTCAAAGATCTTAACAACGCATGCCCCAAGGATTGCTACCCATTACCGGAAATAGACTGGAAGGTGGAGTCCCTCTGTGGGTATCCTTTCAAATGCTTCTTAGATGCATACAAGGGGTACCACCAAATTAAGATGGCAAAAGAGGACGAAGAAAAAACGGCGTTCATAACAAGCCAAGGGATATTTTGCTACTCTAAGATGCCGTTCGGTTTAAAGAATGCCGGGTCAACATATCAACGCTTAGTGGATAAGGCATTCCAAAGGCAGATTGGACGTAACCTAGAGGTATATGTCGATGACCTGGTTATAAAGAGCCATACGGAAGAAGAAATCATCTTTTAGGTGTTAGGTTCCATGAGACCGAGTCCTAGTCTAAGTAGATTGAAAGGTTCTCTTTTGAGTGGTTTGGTTAGAATATCGGCAATGTTGTCTTCGGATGAGACTTTCTCGTTTGAGATGTTCTCCTTTTGAACATTGTCACGAAGAAAATGGTGACGGATTTCTATATGTTTTGTGCGAGAATGAAGAACAAGGTTTTTGCTAAGATCGATGGCACCTTTATTGTCACAAAGAATGGGTATTGGGGTGAATTCCTTGGAGTGCGCGCTACATTCACAATCAATCAGCAATAACTGTCTTCAATCACATTTATTGCAGGATCTTTAATTGTTTGACCAGCTGGATACGGCGTATGTAGTCAGCAGGATACGCCGTATTGGGTATTGAACAAACGCGTTTTCTTGTGAAGTCTAGGCGCTGATACGCCGTATCTTCTTTGCTGGATACGGCGTGTGTAGTCAGAAATAAGCAATCTTTAAATATCATCATTTAAGCTTCAAAATGTGCGCCTTTTAGCTTGTCTTTACAATGTACTTCATAATTACTGCAATTAACAACTTTAAGCAATTAAGTAACAATTCTTGCAATAATTATATAAAAGTAGGTAATTTACTTGCGATAAATGATGCTATAAAAGTAACGTTATTTGATGTCATCAAACCACTATTCCTATCATGAATCATACTGCACCATGTATCTAACATACAATGTATCAACACCAATTAATGTAATCATGCTTGCAAGTCCACGTATGTCGTGGCGCATTTATAATTATGTTTGCCACCATAATTATAGATGCCCCCTCTCACGCGTGTACTCCTTCCCATGACCACACCTCTTAATGTCAACACATAAAAATAATTGCATCCAATATTAAACTCACAAAAATACACTATATCAAAATAAGCAAAATAAATACTCAAGTCGATATATTATATAAATGAAACTTAACAGTGTCTAACAATCTCAGGGAATAGCTCCAACTACAAAAATATTCAAATTACGAAAGACATGAAGGGAAATTTGGTACCATGTAGGCAATGATGGTTTGGGGCGAATCTTTTTTTTTTTGAACGGCAAAATTTTATAAACTAGCAAGGAGCTAGAAAAGAAATTACAAAGATATTAAATGCGGGTTTTTAAGCCAATCATCCCTAGAGAACTTCCTACTACACCTACTATTACACCAAAGAAAGGAGGAAGAGACAATATTCTCAAAAAGGATCGATCTAGACGGCTTATTAACATCAAAAGTAGAACGATTCCGAAATCCCCAAATAAACCACCAAGCAACGTAGAAGACTCCTTCCAAAAAACCTTTAACTGAACCCGGAAGACGAATAGAAGAGAACCACTCGTCCCATTCTGAGAACGAACGCCAAAGCTGGAAATCGATCTCCCACCAACGGCAAACACGATGCAAAACCTCCTGAGATAGAGAACATCGAAATAACAAATGATGGACATCCTCTTCAATCAATCAGTTTCAATCATTTATGCCTTATTTGCTTTCATAGTTTTGTTCAAATTGACAACGGGCTCCGATTGGTAGCTCCGTCGTTGTCGTCAAAACTTCACCGGCGGCCATCGGTAGATTCTTATCGACGTAAGTTTGTTAATACAGTTACAGTCACATGTTCTTAATTCGATTCGCCCTAGGCATCCAAATCAGTTGTTATCGCATTAGTTTTTTGATTCAAGCTTATAGTTCAAATTAATTATTCTCTAAATCAATCAAATTCAAAACGAACTTAATTGAGAATTCTTGTTTCGACCCTTCTAACTGATCTCGAAAAGACGTATCCAGGGGCCGCAAGCCATCTTAGCCGCTCACACAAATTTGGGGAGCCAGATCAAGGGCAAACAAACGCGGACAAAACTCACACAAGGGAATATCCCAATAAAGTCCTTTCCAAAAACTAGTAGATTGACAATCCTCCGGATCAAGTCTTAGAGCAATACGGACAGAATCACAATCAGATGACATAAGCACTTGAACCTTTCCTTCAAAAGCGAACTCCATATGGGAAACCTTACGAACTGAATGAGAATCAATTTTCCCCATGAACCGCTTGGATAACACGAAAAACCACAAAAGAATCATCTTGCGAACGAAGCCAAACCACTTTAAGAGGAGCGCTCGATTAAAGAGCGAGAATAACTCGAAACCCAGAACCCCTTTCTTCTTCGAGCTAACACCTTATCCCACGCTATAATCTAGGAAATTTTTTTCTCCAACATGATGGCACCTTTAATAGAAGGTCTACTACGACATTGACTCCATACCTTAAGCAGCTTTAGGAACCTTAAAAAATGAAACATGTTATAAAGGGGGATGACACCGGTAGAACTGGTTTAATCAAAGTAAGCTGCCCATCCAAGCGAGCGGTTTTCGCTTTCCATTTAGACAACGCGATTGAGCTTTAAAATTACATCATCCCAAGCCTTATGACGAGTCATCCCAGCCCCCACCATAACCCCAAGATAACGGAACTTGTTTTCCATAATAGTGCAACCTAAAAAAGAAGCCATATCCTCAACTCTAGACCGCGGGACCCCCACACCCAAAATTTGGCTCTTATGAATATTAATCTGTAATCCAACGCGAGATTGGAAACATTTAAGAATATTGATAATACCTCTCAAATTATTATCTAGACTTTCACCATAAAAAAAGGCGTCATCCGCATAAAATAAATGAGATAAAGCCAAAGATCCCTGTAACTGAATGCCTTTAAACACATCTTCATCAACTGCTTTACAAACGGATAAATGCAAAGCTTCCATAACAAGAATAAAAAGAAAAGGCGATAGCGGATCACCTTGTTTAAGACCCCGATGAATATGAAACTCGTCAGACGGACTTCCATTAACTAGTAACGAAGCCTTAGCAAAATCAGAAATACCTCTAATCCAAGTACACCAAGTCGAACCGAATCCAAAGCCTCAAGGTCGTCAAGCAAGAAAGCTCCCAACGAACCGAGTCATCAGCCTTAGCAACATCAACTTTAAAAAACATTGCTTTCTTTTTCTTCCTTTTACCAATCAAAGCACTTCGTTAAGAATGAAAGGACCATCCAAGATCTGTCTCTCTCAGCAACAAACGCGGATGTAGTGTTTTGACACAAGGCATGCTATAAATAGCCAACGGCTTGCCAAAATCTTAGTGACGACCTTATAAATACACCCTATTAAACTAATAGGGCGATAATCGTTGACGAATTTTGCATCCAGGACTTTTGGGATTAGAGCAATAAAAGAAGAGTTACAACCCTTAGAGAACGAGCCCTGTTTAAAGGTAATGCTCAACGGCTTACAGAAATCCGGACCAATAACCTTTCCAAAATTCTTCTATAGGAATTCAAAGTGAACCCGTGCCGGGCCCACGGTGACTTATTGACTCCCAATCCCACACAGCCGAATCTAATCTATCATGAGACACATGACCGCACTAAGTCGGCAACACTGATCCTGTAGATACAGGATCGGAAAGGAGAAATTGAGTTACAATCTAGCCTTTGTTGGGCTTATTAAAACGAGCTTACTAGTGTCTTTAAAGTTTTCTTCACTAAGATAGGATCTGTGCACCACCGTACCATCAACAAACACACCCACGGATGGCTAGATTAGACGCTTTCTTGTTAATGGTTTCATGAATTACTTCGAGTTCTCGTCACTTCAAGCGCCATCGGACTTTGCCTTTCTGGACGAAATCCCATATCTTCCATTCCTTTAGATCATAAGGATACTCATTAAGTCTTGTCGCCTAAAAAATCACGAATCAATAGACCCATTTTGATCCAACGTTTATTCATATCACGAAGCTCAGAAAACAAGGAGTTCTTAGAACCCTGCACCTTGAATTTTATTATCGTTAACCAACAACCTGATAACTTTTTTGGAGCTCTTGTAACTTCTTTTGAACCGAATCATTTTATTATTGTCGAATAGCAAGGCGCGCCACGTCTGTTCCAAATATCATCAAAACCAAAGAGTTTGAACCACGAATGTAGAACCTGAAAGGAATCGGTCCAAAAAGTCCACTTTAACTTCACATAACAAATCGGACGATGTCGAAAGATGCCGGTTCAACATAACGCCGAAATTGGAGGGGGAAAATAGTAAGAATGCCAATCCGTAACAAGGAACCTATCCACTTACTCATTTTTTCCGCCAAAGGGTGTGACAAGTAAACGTGTAACCCTCCTTTTCTCTAATATCCCCTAAACAGAAGAAAGGATATGGATTTGATAAATAAGTAGCGTTATTAAACATTAAATAAAAACGTACCTCGTCTTTCAACATTGTACGCACTTCGTAATAGTCGCCCATTAAAATAGCCTCTCCATTCCAAGTCCCACAAAAATCAGTAAATTTCCCATACACCCGTCTCAAAGACGGTTGCTGCGGGGCGTAATAGGACACAACAAGAGGGGGGGCTTAGTTTTACTAGGATCCACGTCCCATAAGCTACAAACGAATCCGAGATCGTAACATAATCTTTCTTGAAAAAAGATTCCTCCCAAATACAAAGAATTCCACCAGAATTACCAGCCGCTTCACTAAACACGTAGTCATAATTCGAGTTACCCCACATAAATTTCACATCCATGTGAGACACCTTCTCCATCTTCGTTTCTTGAATTGCAATAAACAATTAAGTTTATTTTATTAGATTAACTCATTTACCCACTCCTTTTTGGACTTACTACAAGCCCTTGAATATATTAAGACATAAAATTCATCTAAAAACAGCCTGTCTCCTTTGCTATTAATGATGGTTCGATATCTTTTTCACACCCCTCCATAGATACCCCATAGGCCCTACCCACACGAATTCATCTCATAGTAGTCACTCCCAAAACAGATTCCCCTTTATTATTCCACTTCCCCCAACAGAGTTAATCGAAACATCTTCATGGGACACTTGAGAAATTGTTATTACCTAGCACTTATGTTGGTTGAAAACTCTCAATTCAATTCCTTGTCACTTGAATTCAAAGATCCACTGGCGAGAACCCCGGGGGTGTGACAAGGACGGACTCGGTTCCACTTCTCCTTACTAGGCTTCTTAGACCCTAATAGATCATCCCCCAGTCAAAATGGATCAGCAGTAATTTCTTATCCACGTGTACCCTGTGTTCCATAACTGACTGAGAAGATTTTTCCATAACATCGGTTTCAGCAACTCTTCATCTTCATATTATTAAACTCACCTGCTCTTTGCTATACGTGTTATACTTATTTTCTTTAGATCCCTACTCCTTAACAGATTCGTCTTCGAGGGAATTTTTCATGTTTCCTTTATAGATTCAAAGAAGGAGTCCAAGTAAACAACACGTTTTGCACGCGATAACCATATCACTTTACCTTTAACATTATTTTTAAACAGATTCAAAAATGGACACGGATGTTAGTTAAAAATGATAGACGCTTAGTCCAAAGGAAAGTCTCATAGAGTCTTTCAATGTTCAGCCACTTTCTCCCCATTTGTTACCGATTTTATCAACGATTTGGAGACCAAGCATAAAAGTGGGACTCCCTCATATCTATCACACTTACTCGTTCATCACTGACAAAGTCCATGATTAACTTCCTGTATCACTTGAAAACAAGAATTGATCCCAACATGATTTACCAAATTTCTTTTCGTATCAGGTTTATCACATTCAAACCATAAACCCACAAGCCTCCAAGATAGGACATGAACATCACGAATTTCCTCGTCCACGAGAAGGGATTGTAACTTGTAATGGAATCAATGGACTTGACTCTCCCATAGCACATTAGAGAAATCCTTTCCACAACACACTCCTCATCTAACACCAGAGCAGGAGAGATGACAACGATTTCCAGGTTGGACCAACGGTGTTTACCCCATAACAATGAAAATAAGAAGTCACACCTCCCTTTTTCTGATTGAGACAAACCCGTTGAGCCATTCCTATGGTTCTCCCTCCTTCTTCGAAGACCATATTTTTGGGGACATTAGTATTAGGATTCAGAGGTTTTTGAGGCCTATCATACTAACCCTGATTTGCAAACAAATGATACACTCCCAATCCATATAGTGCCTAAATTCTTCACCAATCTATCGGAGATTAAAGACCTTAATGAAACGAACAATGCAAAATCATCTTCCCTGCTTTAGACTTTTTATTCGGGAATAAACACATCTTAACCGTTCCTTATACGCTACATTTGTTCCATAGATCCCGGGATTGACATAATCCGGAAAATTAGTTACAAAACCGATGGGAATTTTTCTTGGTAAATATCTTCTTTGAGGAAAACTGACGCATGTATTTTCCATAGGTGTCCACCAGTCTCTTGCGATTGATGCAGAGTTCAAACACACAATCTACGAAAAAGAAAGGATCCCAAAACCTAAAAACACGTCGAATCTGATAAAGTCAATAAGAAACAAAATTCATATTACCCTCGCGAGTAACCGATCACAAGGTATATGGTACGGAACGGATCGAAGCCTATACCCTATCACAAATTAATAGACGAAGGTAATCATTAAATAATGTAATTAAATCACATCGTTATCAAATGAATGGTGAAACAGGATCAAAATTGCAAAACGGAGATGAAAGTTTTCGAGATGGAACATTAGATTGAAAGATACCCTCAGATCGGAACATTAGATCAGATCGGAAAAAAATTAATTGCTAAAAATTAATTGTACTGTATGATTACAACATCGCTTCCCATCAAGCGCTAAACATATACATACAAAGTTTCTCAACTAAAAGGCAAAAATAAATGTTGGGATTTAATGTCGAAAGGTAAAGTAAATTTTTTTTTACCAATAAGAGTGGTTTTCGAGTTGCTGGTGGTCTGATTTTTTGCAGCTTCATATCACACTGAACTGCAAAAAGTGACCCGTCAATGACGAAAAAAATTTCCTTTTCATTTCTAGAATAAAAAAGGGAGCTTTTGCTCGGGTGTTTGGATCAGGGTCTAAATCTGATTATTGCAATTTAAGGCCGCAAGAGGATTTGAATTAAGTGTTCGTTTTGAAGAAACTAAAATGTGTTTAATTCCGGATTTGAGTTAGGACGCTTCACAGCCCAACGTTTAGTTTTTATTCAAACTAATAGGTTGCTTCTTTTTAGTAGGAGAGTTTTTCTAAAAACAAAAAGCTTCATAAAAGCTTGTTGCCAAAGAGCTGAAGCCTTACATGATTTCTTTATTTTTTTGCTTACGCACACACACAGGAGTTAAAACACGATTTCTACTGTATCCCTAGACTTTGGTACATACCAAGTTACAACAACAGATATAAATAAAAATTTACCTGCATCTCGGTTCTTTTGTGGATTTTTCCGCTGAGAGATCAATCGATAATCCAACAACAATGCCCCCAAGTGCATTTCTATAAAAAAAAGTTAACAACGTTTTTTGGCTCACAATAACACTGCTTCCAGCAACTATGTTATTGGCACATTATCAGAAATGCTGGTTCACATAAACCTGTATGAACAACATAATAGAAAGGCCTTAAACAAAACAGGAAAGACTAAAATGAAAAAAAAATCTGTTGATATTCATATTGACATGTAAAGTAAGAAAAAAGTTCAACAAATTTTGTGGCACCTTCAATGGGAGCACAACTTGGTTCTACACTCCTGGTAGGCAAGGCTGGATTATTGTTGCGTCGTTGGCGGAAACGGGTCATGAATATCCGGAACACGTACTCTTACATTTCGGGCATTAAAAACATGGCGCATTCGCATTCGTATACGGACAGTAGGCGCAGACTGTGTGTGCGCCGTTCGATGCTCTCTTGTCGAACTTTGTTGAATTGTTCTTTTTCGTTTTTTAGAAACTGAAGAGAGAAGGTTCCACGTATAGCTGTGTTCCATAAAAGTAAGTGTAAGAAACAATTCTGAAAGGACGCTTATAAAGATCCATAATGCATAAAATAATAAACATGCTGGACTTTCAGGTTTATTTACTAATCTAATTGAGTTGCCACATTTTTCTATTTAGCTTTAAATTACCAGAAACATCAATAATAATAAAAAAACTCCTTACGCCACAAACCATATAATAAATTTATGTAAATCACTATTCTACCAGACATCTACTTCTCTTCCTTCATACAACCTACGACATTTAAGTTTACTTGGAATCAGGTGTAGCACTACGCTGTCCTAACAGCCCACGACGCAAACAAACAATATAATAGGTACTCCCATCACATATCTGTATGAAACACGGATACATCATAAACACCATAGAACTGTAAATGATAATAACTCCCTATATATCATAGCACTATAATATCGTCTTCAGATGTAAATTTCGCCAGTGGTAGCACAATCTCATGAGCTTCGTACACCTAATTAACATCCAAAACCTGTATCCACTCTAACTTCTAAGCTAATCACTTAGGCCCGAATCAAATTCAAAGATGTTACTATAGTAACCCGCACTCCCTTCATCCCAAACTAAACGTCCACACATTAGTAACACATAGCATACACGTTCGTACTACTTCATCCTAAACTAAACTTACCTTTTCGTACTACTTTAAGGGATGGCGCAAACCTTGGTCCGCTACAAACTTACCTTTTCGTACTACTTATCCACTAATATGATCCAAATATCGCGCTCCTATTTTTATTATCTATTTACCCATCACACTGAAAACCGCCTTTTGTTTCTGAAATATTGTTCTACCCATCTGTTTCTAAAGTGAAAAAAAAGTTTGAATTTTGATACCTGATGCGGTTTCTGGTTATTAATTCCATATCTTTGGATATCGTGGCCAACCTATCAAGCTCAGCAGCTGCATCTGCATTAAAGTTTTTATCGCACAATTGTCAAATATCTTGTGTGTACACTGTACTGATGGGCTATAGATCAACCTACTATAGTAGGTACGAAATGAAACTCACCTTGAACTTCAACATCGATCAATTGAATATGCTCAATGTTCGTATGAGGCCGCAAAAGAGTACTGTTAGAACACCCTCGTCTATGATCACCATGAACAACCTGCTTTGTGCCTACATTCAACGCATTTCGAAAAACAATACAAATTTCAGTCATAAGTCATAACACACACTTACAGGGGATTAGGCGAAGAAAACTTCAAGCAAATGAAATGGGGGGGCCTTTTTAAAAACATTTTACGGTTTTGTAAAAGTTAGTAGGGATACTTTTTGCTAAATGTAATCTTTGTAAACTTTAGATCAACTTGTTATATGTTTAAAGTGGTTGGTAATTTACCTGATCATGGGTCGACTATCTGGAAGCGCAACCTGTCTTGTCAAGCATCTTGTACAAACCTTTAAAACAAAGGTTTCCAGTCAATATAAACCTTAATAACAAAAACATAAAATTTGCATATTTCAATTAAAAAAATAGCTTTCGCTTTAAAACTTCCTTCAACTGTCCACAGTGTTATTTCGGGTATACTAACGTCAATCTTATTTTTTGCTTAATTTTATTTAACCAACTACCACATTTCGGAAACCTTGCTATTTGAGTTCTGTCTCTTGATTCCTCTTTGCTCATCTGGCATATCGTTACGAGGTGGGTGAATAACTATTAGCCGAACCATGACTGTCATTGTTAATTAAACCTTGTAAACCAAAAATTATCACATATATTGGATGTTAATTTAGAGGGCTTACAAATCGACATTCAGTCACATTTTGAAATAGACTTACTATCCACCTAATAGGTTAAGCCTGCACTGCCATTGGACAAGGGCTAGTAGTAACACCTAAAACCCGCAGATCACACGAACATAAACGGTAGTGCCCTACTATTTAAAATCAAGGTAAACTAAAAACAATGTTTTTTTAGACTTCCCGAAGACGGCCCAAAAATAACGCGGATACCATCGTATTCATATATTCATCTATAAGCAATGATTAACACCCTCTGACTTATTCAGAAGTAAGAACAAAAAACCCTAAATACACAAAGTAATCCAGACAACTTTTACGCTTCACACCACAATTTCAAAACACTCCCAAATATTTCTTATATAAAAACTAAAAAGCAAACACAAACCTTACACATATTAGCCAACGTTCCTAGGTCTTCCTCAACTCTCCTCATATATCTCAAAAATTCTGAAATTCAATTAGTATACCCTAACTATAAAAGTATGAATCATCTAAAAACAAAATAAAATTAACCAACCAATTCATTAATTCATTAACACAAATAAATTAGTTCAAAAAACTACCTTCATTCTCATTGTAAAGCTTGTTGCATGCAATCTTTTTACATCTTCATTAAAAACTCATACCTGCAAGAATTTGAATCTGAAAACACAAACTAAAAACAAAAGAAAACATAACTGATTATTTTAATTTTTTTTTTTTTTTTATATTCCCCCATATAATTATATATTTTTTAGGGGTGTTAAGAAGCTTACAATCACTACTGAGCACCGAGTTGATTTAGGATGGAATCAATCACCGGCGGCGAGAGAGAGGAGAGATGTTGTTCACTTAGATTCCTTCAAACCCAACACCATCTTCCATCTTCAACTCTACAAATCTCAACTGAAAACAAATACAAACTTCAATGAAATCACTAATTACAAACAAATCTTACCCTAAAAAACGAAAAATTCACAACTTAAGTTTTTGATTTAGATAAAGGACCAACACTTGCTTTGGATGTGTAATATATGAGATACATAGAATTAAAATGCTAAGATATGTGTTAAAGATCTGTGTTTGTCTTGGAGCGGTGGATGGTTTCAGGCGAGAGAGAAGAGAGAGATAGGGTCTGTGTGTTTTTTTATTATGCATATGTGGTTGTAGAGAAGAGCGGTGCCGGTGTGACATATAAGGGAGACACGTGTTTTGTTTTAGATGTGGCTACTGTGAAAGTGGAGAATGGGAGAGAAGAGAGAGACTTGAATAAATGCATTAATTGACCTCGAATTGGTAATCCTAAGGTTTAATATAAAGGAGTAATATTCTCTACTTGTATCGTTGGTTTTTGGCACATAAACCTCGTATAGTTTAGCCTCACATAAATTATTTCCTTAATGCGATATAACATAGTCATGAAGCTTATCTGCCAATTTATTAAATACCACACACTCCATTTCAATTCCATAGAATATCAATAAAACCGATTACATATGCTATTAATTCCATAAGGAAAAAAAAACTCCAAATTTTGACAAATTAATAATAGCATGAAAACATACCTATCATCATATGAAGTGTCATAACAGTTGTTCTCACCTATTTGACATTCTTCAACTTCATGATGACTTATAACTTCACCCTTGATATGTGAATCCAGTTTTATATTATTTATGACATTTATGTTTTGTTTATTTATTTCCAACTCTAAACACACTCAAAAAAGTCATTTAGAAATTTTCATTTTGCTTTTTTTTCGGGGTTCTTTTTAGAAATACCGGCTCGTATTCGCGTAATGCGGCGGCGGATATCCGGTGACTAGTTCTATGACGAATAAATGTTTTTCATTTTAAATCTTTCTTATTTATCATGTCCCAAATACTTTAGAAATTAATAGAGATATTTTTTTTAAAACTAAAACGTCTAAATTATTAATAGTGTAAATGGTTAGCAATTTTATTTTTTTTAATTTTAATATTAAATTGGTGCTTACATATTTAATGAGCTTTTTTATAAAAAAATTCATTAAAATATATCATTATTTAAAGACAATTACTGTATGGTTGAAATGAGATATTACATATGTTTAAAATAAAACTTAAATTTTCAGATTTTACATTAATTTCGTTTTAATAACGTTTTTAATCTTAAAATTTTTAAAACTTTCTTTTATAGAAATTTTCAAATGCTTTATATAGTATAGATGAGAACAAGCGTGATTGCCCGCGCGATGCTGCGGGACGTTAATTTTTTTTGCTGGTTTATTTTTCGGTCTCATGTTTAATACTTTGTTTTTTTCTTATATGGGCTTATTTGTTGGGCCTCATGTTTAAAGGTTTGTTTTTTTTTTTTTTGCTATTTGGGTTTTTTTATATGTGTTAAGCATGATTGTTCGCGCGTTGATGCGTGGCATTAATTGATGCGAGGCGTTAACTTTTTTTTTTATGTGCGGGTTTATTTTTCCGGTCTCATGTTTAATAGTTTGTTTTTTTATATGGGCTTATGTGTTAGGCGTCATGTCGTGGGTATTTTTGATCTGAATAAATCAGTACTTTTGTAATATTTTTTCCTATTTTGTGCCGAGCAATTTTTTTTATATTAATTTGTGCGGGTTTATTTTTTCGGTCTCATGTTTAATAGTTTGTTTTTTATATGGGCTTATGTGTTAGGCGTCATGTCGTGGGTATTTTTTGATCTGAATAATGAATAAATAAGTACTTTTATAATTTTGTTTCATATTTTGTGCCGAGCAATTTTTTTTTAAGTTGCTAAGTTAAAGAAAAAGAAAAACAAAAAAAAAATTGTCAAATGGGCCGACCCAAAATGGGAGCCCAATGGGCCGGGTGTTTGTTGCACAACGACGTCAAAACAGACCGTAGGTTTTAACTCATTTCTGCGGGTGGTTAATTTTTTTGTATAGTTGCGAGCCATTGTTATTTTTTAATTTTTTTGATTTTGTGTGGTATTTATTTTTTCTAGCCTTCATGTTTAATAGTTTGGTTTTTTTTTTCTTATGTGTGGGGTCATGTATTAAAGGTTTTTTTTTTTGCTTTACGGGTTTTTTTTTAATATAATTTTATTTGGGAATGGCGTTTTTTATTGTATTATGTGTGAGTTTATATTTTTCGGTCTCATATTTAATAGTGCGGGTTAATTTTTGCGTTAAAATTTTATTTTTTTTATTCTTTTACTATTTTTACTTGGTGCTGGTTTCATTTTTTTCGGTCTCATGTTTATTTTTTGTTTTTTTTATATGGGACTTATGTGTTGGGCCTCACGTCGCGGAGTTTTTTTATCTGAATAAGTCAATATTTTTGTAGTTTTTTATTTTTATTTTATGCCGAGCGATTTTTTTTACATTGCCTACAAAAAAAAAAAAAAAAAAAACCAAATGGGCCGGCCCAAAATGGGACCCATTGGGCCGGGCACTGTAGCACGCGCCAAACAAACGGAGCGTGGTTAGCTTCACATATTTTATATATATAATACTTATTTTACTTAATAGTTGCATCAACATATAATATAAGATGTTATCATTAAACTTCAACAGGTAAATATGTGTCTAGATTAAGTGACTGTATCTTGAAAATGTTAGACAACATATTTGTACAATTGTTTGTATCCCAATCTCAAATGCGGACTGACTTGCTCTTGTTGTTATATCATACATAATATGATAAAGGTGGATAGAAATTTTCAAATGGTTGCAATTATAAACCACCCTGAAACAGAAAAAAAAAACAAAAACTCGTCCGTGCTTGAAATGTTTATCAAGTCTTCTCACATCAACATCCCTAGTAGTCACTTGAATCTTATGTGATGACGTATACTAGGTGTACCAAGCCTCTGGGCTTGGGCCACACTTTTATTGAGGCTTTAGGCCCAACCTGTCAACTAAAGGGCCGTATTAAAAAAACCACCATTCTCGCATTGGAGCCGGCCCGAACCAGCGATCCGTCCGCGATCCCGGTATAGACGATCCGTCCGCGGGACCGTTTCACGCACGTTTTACCGCCGGAACCTTGCCCGACATAGGGACTGCTCCGGCCATATTTTAAAGCAATCCCAAAATACTAGGAAAACCTTAGTACTCGACACTTATATTAGGGGTCATTAGTACACCCAAAAGGTTTACACGTTTTTTTATGCTCTCTGACCATCTACTCTGACAATATGAATACGTACTCTCAACGCCGGAGACTAATAGTGGGGTTCGCCACCACGGTCAAGGATAACGGTTTACTTATCAATGTGGCAGAAAATCATATCACCTCTCTTGCTTTAGTACAAGATTAAACACTCAAGTCATTTGGAGGCCCGACCCGACAAAGGACTTCAACACCTTGTCAAACCCGACACGAATTTTGTACTAACAAGTGGCGCCATCCGTGGGACGCTTATGCAACCACATTCTCTAAAAAATCAATAATGAGCTCTCACAAACAGCAAAAAACCACATTCAATCCACGTCCCGCAGTAGGAACAATGGGGGAAGGGAAAATGGTCCCAAGGTCTTTGAGGAACTATGTCCGACGAGAGGGTCTCTTAGGGAAATGTGCGACAAAACTATTCACAAACTTTTGTTACCGCTCATTGCCGACAAGCTGCAAAAGGAAAAGTAGCAGAAGACAAAACTCAACGAGTAAAAGACTACGACTGATCTATGGCGACGAGTCGAATTAGATAAGAAGCAGTGAAGAATCGCACTACTCTGATCTATAAGAACTAACAGCCCGAAAGACCAAGACATAAAAATGGCACGGGTGAGGGGCATTCCACGAGCCCATCTCACAATGTCAGTGTTTTCAAAAGGGTTAGAAGGACAGATCCCTTCAACCGGCCCCCGACCACGAAGGAAGGAGGCGTGTTCAATAGGTTGGGAAGAAAGGAGCCAGCTACAACCGCACGTTCCGGTAGTCGTCGACGAAGTCCCCAAGCAAAAATAACTGAAGTGCAACCAAGGAGGCATCAACAAAAGGGAACACTGTCCCGTACGACTAGCCGGATATAGGAAAGCGAAGATAGTGAATGGGGGTCACTGAAGTCCAAATCAAGAAGACATATGTCTCTGTCGAGCTAGCACCTTGAAGACGATCTCTCCCCGCCTGGATTTTGTAGGAAAGTAACATTTCACACTCGGATCCGGATTTTGTCTCCGAGGACTAGGATGCTAGCCACGTAAAGAGTATGTGGAAGTGGAAGATCCGGGAGGATCACCTTAAAACCTATTTTCAATGGCCGCATAAAAATAGATGGATGGGCTAAATGCCAACATGGTGCCACCTGTTCAACTCTACCTCACTGGATGCTAGGTTTGGGTTTGACAAGCTCTCAAAAGAGTCGATTGACAGCTATGAGAATCTTAAGAAACAGCGGTTTAGGAGAAATATCTACAGCAACCAAAAACATCATGGGAATCGGTGGAGATACATCACATCAAGCAAAGAGATGGAGAATCTACGGAAGACTTCATGGAAAGATACAAGGCAGAAGTCCTGGACGTGGAAGGAGCACCGGAATGCATGAGAATCTCCGGGTTTATGCACGGAATAACCCACCCTGGGTTAATCAAGCGTCTATATGAAAGAATTCCGAGGTCTATGGATGAAATGTATAGAATGACTACGTCTTTCTTACAAGGGGAAGTTGCCGCATTCAGTCACGGCCGGAAAAAAGCATCCTCATCATGGAAACAATCAGAAGGGGGGGACAAACCGAATTTCAAGAAAGGCTTCAAAAACAAACAAAGGCCGGATCGTAAGCCAGATAGATTCTCACTCCTTACCAAAACTCCAAAAGAAATTTTCGCTCTGGAAAAAGGAAAGTTCAAAGCTCCACCCCCAATGGTAACTCCTGCGGAGAAAAGGGATCCGAACAAATACTGTGAATTTCATTCAGATACGGGACACAACACGGACGAATGCATGCAGCTGAGAAAGCAAATAGACGAAATGATCAAGTCCGGAAAATTGTCGCAATTCATCAGAGAATTAAAACAGAACGACAAGCCGAAAGCACCGAAAAAAGGGGAAGCGTCCGGAAAGGATAAACCTTTGGCTATACTAATGATTCAACCATGGGAAAGAGTGGCCAAGCCCAGGATTACCCAAAGCTTCTCTCCGGAGACGGCGATTTCCTTTCCACCTTTGGGGGAAGAAGACGGAACGGAGGGACCAATGATAATCGAAGCCGAAATGGGCGGGCACTTTGTGCACCGGGTATACGTTGACGGCGGAGCATCCTCAGAAGTCTTATACGAACACTACTTCGTAAAAACCCCAAAGATGGATAAGGGATCAAATGGGTACGGCACCACTCTCTTATCGGATTCTAGTGGCGAGACCATTTGGCCACTAGGCCTGATAACCTTGTAGTCAAAATAGGTGAGAAGTTCTTCTACTATCCACCTCGCATGGATGAACTTCATGATTATCAGGTGCCATCCCAACCAATGCAATACTAGGAGACAGTGGGGGTATAAGGAAAATCGCGCACGTACCATCAACAGAGCATGGAATGTTAAAATTCCCGTTGAAGGGCGGACGCTTTATGGTAAAACGCTTTCAGAGCAGCAGGGTCATTCCTATGGAATGTGCTATGATCTCCGGACCTAGCATCCAGCCTCCCGCAATCAACCAAGTATTGGAAGAAAAAATAAATATAGCAATCCACCCGGAATACCCCGAGCAGATAGTTGCCTTAGGATCGACATTAACAGAAAAGGGACGCAAAGAACTATGTTCCTTGCTCAAACAAAACTTGGATGTTTTCGCCTGGAAGCCAGCTGATATGACAGGCGTCTCACGAAGCATTGCGGAACACCGCTTGAATATCCGGGAGGAATGTTCACCAGTCAGGCAAAAGAAAAGAAGACAGACACCGGAAAGAAATAAGGCAATCCAAGAAGAGGTGGAAAAACTGGTGGATGCCAGAATAATGAAAGAGGTCCACTATCACAGTTGGCTCTCTAATCCGGTAATGGTTAAAAATCATAACGGGACCTGGCGAATATGTGTAGACTTCAAAGATCTTAACAACGCATGCCCCAAGGATTGCTACCCATTGCCGGAAATAGATTGGAAGGTAGAGTCTCTCTGCGGGTATCCTTTCAAATGTTTCTTAGATGCATACAAGGGGTACCACCAAATTAAGATGGCAAAAGAAGACGAAGAAAAACGGCGTTCATAACAAGCCAAGGGATATTTTGCTACTCTAAATGCGTTCGGGTTTATGAATGCTGGGTACATATCTACGTTTAGTGGATAAGGCGTTCCAAAGCAGAATGGGACGTACCTGAAGGTATATGTCGTGTTATGGTTACTAAGAGCTTCGTACAGAGAAGAAATCATCCCGAGATATAACAGAATCATTTCAAAACCCTCTGGCAGTTAAACATGAAGTTTTAAACCCAAGATAATGCACATTCGAATGCAGGAAGGAATGCTCGTAGGTTTATAAAGTAAGCACTAAGGGTTGAGAGCATGGTCAGGATAAAGCAGACACAGTCTTAGCTTGCCATTCCGTGATGCAGGCAAGGACGTGCAGTAAGAAGCTAAATGGGAAAGTAGCAAGTTAAATTAGATTCTTGTCAAAATCAGCAGAAAAATCGTTACCTTTTTTCAAAACCTTGAAAAAGTGCACAAAGAAGAGCGATTTTCAATGGACACAGGAAGCCGAAGCGGCTTTCAAGCAGATGAAGAAACTTATTGCAGAGCTCCCAACACTGACCGCACCAAGGGAGCATGAGGAACTAATCATATACTTGGCCGCAACAAAAGAAGCTATTAGCGCAGTCTTGATGACGGACCAGGAAGGCAAGCAAGTACCAGTATATTTTGTAAGCCGTGCCCTACGAGGTCCGAAAGTCAACTATACTCCTATGGAAAAATTGGTGTTAGCCTTGCTCAGTGCAAGCAAACGGTTGAAAAGATACTTCCAAGCACACACGATTGTTGTAATAACAGACCAACCAATAAAGCAACTATTGTCAAGTTCAGAAATGTCCGGAAGAATGCTGAAATGGAAGTTTGAATTAGAAGGATATGATATCCAATACAGACCAAGGACTGCAATTAAAGGCCAAATATTGGCAGATTTTATTGTAGAACGACCAGAAGAGGAGTCTCCGGACGAACTCATGGCAGAACCGGAAGAACTACCGGAGCCGTGGACTTTGTTCACGGACGGTTCGTCCTGTGTAGACGGCTCCGGAGCAGGACTGATACTAACAAATCCGGAAGGGGCAGAGTTCACATACGCCATGAGGTTTAGATTTGAGGCTACTAACAATGAAGCCGAGTATGAAGCATTAATAGCCTCGTCTTTCTTCGGATGCAGAAAACAAATGGGCGTAAAGAATTTGCAAGCACACGTTGACTCAAGACTTGTGGCCAATCAATGTTAACGGCTCTTACATTGCCAAAGAGTCAGGCATGATTCAGTACTTGAACAAAGTAAAAAACATCGCAAAAAGTTCAAGGAATTTTTCCATCACCAAATTACCACGAAGTGAAAACAAATAGGATGAGCCCTAAAGCAGATCGCTTCCACAAGCTTCGACATTAAAGTAAACAGGTGCTCGTGGAAGAATTAAAGGAAAAGTCCATAAATGAAAAAGAAATTCTCGATGTAGTAGAAGAAGAAGGCAATACGTGGATGACGCCCATATGCGAGTACCTGGCAAAAGAAACCCTTCCGGAGGATAAAAAGATGGCCCTGAGGGACGTCGCAAAGCTGGCCAGGTACTCCCCCCCCATGGATTAAATGGAACCTTATACAAGAAGTCTTTCTTAGGACCATGGCTCCGGTGTGTCGGACCACTCCAAGCAAACTACGTCCTAAGAGAAATACACGAAGGGTCGTGCAGACATGGATTACTCCGGTCTAGATCTGTGGTTGCCAAAGTTATCCGAACAAGATATTACTGGCCAACAATGCATATGGACGCACGGAATTTGATAAGGCGAAGGCAATATGTATGTCAATACTATCGCCCGAACAAAGAAGATCCGCCAGCAGAACTTGACTCCCATCACGTCTCCATTGGCCATCTTTATGTGGGGGATAGAATTAGACGGATCGCCTTTTCCGAAGGTCCAGGCAATGTCAAATTCTTGATTGTTGATTATTCGACTTTTTCACTAATTGAATGGAGGCCATGGCTTGTCGCAACCATTACTGGCAATCAAGTGAAGAAGCTCGTGTGGGACAAACATTGTTTGCAGGATTTTTGGCCTACTGGGGGAAATTATATCTGCCAACGGCAAAACAGTTCCGTGATAATCATCAGGATTGGTGTGAGCACTGGTGTATCGCCAATGCTTTGTTCGTGAAGCACCCGCTAAGCAAAATGGTCTGTCGGAATGAGCAAACAGATGCAAGAAGCGTAGGAGAAGAATAAAGGAAAGGTCTTGATGAAAGAAGCAAAGTTTGGGTAGAAGAGTTCCGCACGTCCTATGGGGCACCGTACAATGGATAAGTCAAGTACGGGGAGACACCATTCTCACTGACGTGACGGCACGGAAGACTGTGCATTCGGCGGAGGATAGCATGCCAACACTCCGGACTACGGAGATCGATTGACAAAAAAACCAATGAAGCTTTGGGAATGAAACTTTGGCTATAGAGCGAAAGAAGGGGCACGCAGCAATTCAAGAAGCAAAAGCAGAAAAAGATGGAAAAAAAAAGTTTGAAACTCAAGGAGTCTGCGGCACAAGTTTCAACGGGCGGACATGGTCTACCGCCAGGGCAATGAAGCAAGTATGCAGGGATGAAGGCAATTTGGATCCCAAGTGGGATTTGAATTAAAGGACGTATGAAGTTAAGAGTCGCTTAGAAAAGAGGAATACAAACTCAAAGATGCAAAGGAAATGAAAATACGAGGACATGGGAACATTTGTATCTCAAAAAGTGTTATCTACATGAATGTGTTAAGAATCCGGCTCGGCACATCTGATGCTCTGAAGGGGCAATATCTTTATTTTTTCCTTCATCTTGTTTTAATATTTGAATTTCAATGAAAAGTGGGGATTAACTACCCTCACAAGTTTTAAATTTAAAATTATTCTTTACTTTGCAAAGTAATATTTACTTGTTAAGACGCGCATGCGGAGCCAGGCTCACAAAATTATTATCCCGTATAATAAAGGGTTGAGCAACCTGCAAAAATCTAGCTCTAGGCGCGCGCGTAAGAGGTATTGCAAGCCCTGCACCGGGAGAATAACCCACAAATATTCACAAGACTATTTATTACGAACGTACACCAGTAATAAACAAAAGATAGCAAACATAACACTAAAAAATGTGTTGCGGAACGGACCTACAAGAGTCCGTCCAAATTAAATGTTAAACTTACAAAGTTAATATCAATTTACAATAAAAGCCGCAACGGCCACATACGGTCACAACATATAAAATAAATTCCAAACACAAACAAGCCGCCGTAATAGACCATATGCGGTCACGACAAAATCTCAAAGAGAGGGTCTTCAAACTGGGGCATACAAACCACGCTCCCCAAATCCTCATCTGTGTCCAAATCCTCAACGGAGAGAGTAGCCGCGGAAGTGCTAGCCTCACCCACCAAGTTCTGAGAGGACAAGGGATGAGAAATTATATCCACCATTAACTGACGAAGAGCCGTGGCATGCTTCTTCGCGCCTTCGGCACGGGTATGAACATTAAGTAGAGCGAAAGATAAAGAGGTCTCCCCGACAACAGCCTTAACATCAGCATGATAGATAGGGTACGAAGAGTGCTCATGCACGGGTTTGAAGATGAGCAGCTTCTGGGAGGTTCTGCCAAGGCCCGTTAAGAGAAAGCAAATCCAAGACCTCTCATCCCATCCGGCATCTTTCTTGGATTTCAACAAATGAACCAAAGGGAAGTCCGCTTCCTCAAGAGCTCTTACCGCGTCAAGATAATTAGCTTCGGCAGTCTCCAGATTGTAAGCCGTGACCGCAGAAAGTGGGGTTCCGACGACTCCATGCTCATGACCAGCCTCCAAACCCTCTTGCATACCAAAATCCACGACCTGGCCTAAAGCATGACCCAGAATGCCTTGGTACTCAGGGGACTTCAAACATTTCACCATAGCAAGCTACACCCCGTGCGTCAACAACCATCTTCGTCCAGCCAGAGCAGTCAGGTAAGCAGGATAAAATTCCCCCTCCAAGCGACCGGACACATCTATCACATGTGCCTCAAGTTTGGCCACACGGTTGTACAACACCTGGGCCTGCGCTTCCTGCTGAGCTTCCATCTTCTCTTTAAAATCGCAAAAAGCAGAATGAAGGACGTTTGAAACCTTGTAAAGGTTAAAAGTTAAAGTAAAAAAAACAAAACACCACCAAAGTAACAACGAGCGGAATAAAAGTCTTACTTGATGCATGGTCCATCTCTCTCGGAGGACAGGGTGGAAATTAAGTTCTTGGCTTCAGTACAAGCAGCCTGGGAATCATCAAGGGCAGACTTAAGGTAAGTAGCGCGGGAATCAAGAAGGGAGATGTCAGTTTCCTTCTGTGAAACAGCACTCTTAAGAGCCGACACCTCCGCGCTCAAAAATGATTTCTCCGCAGTCAAAACAGAAACTTGATCACGGAGACGGGAAACCTCCGCGGACTCCGTCTCCTTCTCCTCCACCAAAGACTTCAACCTAGCAATTTCCACATCCTTCTCCTTAAGAAGCACACCCTGAGCATCATACTTAGCCCGAAGCTTCTCTCTAAGTTCCAGCTCATGTTCAGTACGAGACCTCACCTCCGACTCAAGGCAAATCTGTCGCGCCGCCCCCACATTGAACTCCTCAAACAATTGGTCATAATCCATATTTTAGAGTGTGGAGAAAAAGCCAGCTTATCAATTAATATAACTTTGACAAAGTAAAGACAATTTTAAATTTTTAAACTTGTGGGAGTAGCTAATCCCACTTTTGTTTTGAAATTCAAATATTACAAGATGCGAATAAATAAATGATATTGCCCTCAGGTAGCCATATTAGCCTCTAAATCAGGCAAGACGAGCTCTCTGGCACAGAATCCGTTATCTAAGATATTTCTCTTTATTCTGGCTGATGTGATAGTTTAGCAGTCACATTGCTAGCAAGCGCATAGCTAGGCGAGCACCGTATAAGTTCCAGCATCGTCGGGCGAATTCTTACACTTCTTGTATATAACACTTTTTGGAGATTAAAATGTTCCACGTCTTCGGGCATCTTTTCTTTGCGGTCTTTGAGTTTGTATGTCCTTTTCAGGCGACTCTTTAACTTCGTACTGGTCCTTTTCCTCTTGGGTCCAAGTTTGCCTTGTCCCTGGATGACTTGCCTTCATTGTTGCGTTTATTGACATGTCGCCGGCTTGAAACTTGTGCCGCGGACTCTTTGAGGTGTAATATTTTCTCCATCTTTTTCTTGCTTTTTTGCATTATTGTATTGTTGCTTGCTCCCTTCTTTCCCTCTCTGAAGGTCCAAGTTCCAATTCCAGATGCTTGTTGTTTTTTGTCAGATCTATCTCCGTGGTCCGGAGTGTTGGCATGCCTATCTCCGCCGGGATAACAGCTTCCGTGCCGTAAGTCAGTGAGAATGGTGTTTCCCCGTTACTTGACTTGATCATTATACGGTGGGCCCATAGGGGTGCGGAAGTTCTTTTATCCAATCTTTGCTTCTTTCATCAAGCCTTGCCTTTATTCCTTCTCCTAAACTTCTGTTTGCTCTTTCAACTAGACCATTCGCTTGTGGGTGTTTCACGGAAGCGAAGCATTGGCGGATACACAGTTTCTCACACCAATCTTTGAATGGATTATCACGGAACTATTTTCCATTGTCTGATATAATTTCCCCTGGTAGGCCAAATCTGCAAACAATGTTGTCCCATACGAACTTCTTTACTTGATTGCCGGTGATGGTTGCGACGGCCTTTGCCTCGATCCATTTAGTGAAATAGTCGATAGCGACAATTAAGAATTTGACTTTACCTGGACCTTTCGAAGGAACGACTTATTGCCTCCAACAGTTCCATATCGAGTATAAATAGAGCCCAAAACCCCTCATTCTCATTCAGTCCCCCACTTCTTCTTTCTAGGTAATCCCTATAGCAACAAATCTCATGCTCAAAGAAGTTTCCTAAGAAGACCCAAAGAGTTAAGTTATCACAAGACAATTTTTGAAGCCTGGAAGCCCTGAAGAAGATAAAACTAGGCGTACACCGAAGCGTTATCTACCTATTCAAACCGGTTTTCCTCCAATTGTTGATCTTCAAAGCATCAAACCTAGGTTTCTATGATCTGCATACTGCTCCTAACATCTTATAATGTTCATATGATCCCTAAAATATACTATTGTTTAAAGTTTTTTAACTCAAAAAGACCATGTGTTTTCTATCTTTTGATCCAAAAAAAAAAATATCGTGCTCACCGAAACCCTACTTTTGGTGGTTTGTCTTAATTCAAAATCGTATATATTTGGTTAAATGTTGTTATAATATATTCTTATTAAGTTTTAAACATATTTGTATTATATTACTCTTTATATGAAGTCTTGAAGGAAATTTCAGAATTTAAAAATCTACGCGTTTTCGTTATTTAACCCTAAAATGGACCCATTTTGATTTTCTAGACTTAACGTAAATTCATTATTTTTAAGCTTATCGTTATGTTAAACCTTATATTTGAGCTTATATTATTAAGCTTATCAACACTCTCAAATTACTTTTATTATTGAAATTATCTTATTATGATTTTGGACTAAGGAACGATACCGTTTTTATGCATAAGGGGTATTTATCATAAGCTTTTTGGAACATTATATTATACAAGGACTATTTTGGACATATTTCTAATGGGTATTATAACTAATGGGGGCTATTATGTCACCTTTCAAATACAAGGTTTACTTTGTACTTCTTTTAAAACCTAAAAGGAACCAAACTTGGTTAAAAGTGAAAACTCCAAGGGTATATTTTGTTCATTTCTCATTCTTAGGTCTAAAAGGTAACATTTTTGAATAAAGGCTATAAAAATATGTTCAATACCATCATTTAAGATATAACGTTAATTAAGCTTGACGTGCTTATCAATTTCAGTATTTAATGCAAGTCGCTTAAACCGATTATGTTATAATACTATTATCTTTAAAAATCCTTATCCGCGTATCTATATCGTTACCACAAGACTAGGGAGCTTCCATATTTTAGGGGTTTCATCTTGTATTACGTTCTGACTGAGTTGTTGTTTACGATTTAAAGTGCCCTAGGCTCCTCTAAAACGTTTATCTGGATAAACCATCTGAATTATGATGGCTCCACGAAAACTACAGGTGGTGAGGACAGATTTCAATATCTCTTACAATCTCAAATTAGTCTACAATATTAAACTCTTAGAATCAAAGTTCTTGAGTACAATCTTACTTTGACTCGAACTTTATATATCCCAGTGTTACGTGACAAAGCTGCTTTCTTTCATGTTGATATACTTTTCGCATCGAGTAGATAACCGTCGTACTCCCATACTGAACGCCTTCTTTGATATACTTTTGAATACCCAACACATCCGTGTTAATAATTTCCCTCGTTAAGGTGCAGTTCATAGCCTCGACTTTTCAATCCTTTTAATGTTTTTCATAATACCGCGAGGGGGATATACATGCTTTTAAACTATGAATTTTGGAATACATTGATTTATTTACTATGACTGCAAGTGTTCTTTACAAACTGTATGGCTATCCATCGATACTATTATTGCCTAAGTAAGCTTCTAATAGTTAGTGCCACTATTATTTCCATATCATGTAACCATTAAGTGCTTACAGAAGTATGGCAGCGGAAATATTGTGAATAGGTCTATTGGGGTGACGACTCCCCGTGTGTATACCATTTATTGGGTAGCCAATACGACCTCCTATATTTGAACTCGAAATGGGCGTAACTTGCAATAAGTTTCATTTTCCACGGGGTCAGTTGATTCCTCAACAAGTCACTACGCTTGATTTTCCCTAGTTAACGTAATTGGTGTCATGGTGGCTTAGGATGCAATATAATGTTACCAATTTTGCCGTTGATTAATTGTTTTCTTTGAAATTTTATTATTTTATGATGACTTGCATTTATCTGTTCTCCATCGATCAATGCTGTTTTCACATTATTTATGGTGATCGTTGACATGATTTCTCTATATTTTGGATTCAAATCTATTTACCATATTAACGTACGATTTTCTCTGCCAATCCATTCGTGTTTGATCTTTTTAGCATATGTTCATCTAAGGTAATTGAGCAAACTGTTGGCATGGAGTGACATGGCTTGAAGATGGACTGAAAATTGTTAACAGTATACTGGTTATGTTTCTAGTTTTTGGGACCTGCCTTTGTAAAACTCTGTGAGTTTTAATGACATTGATTTAACGTTATCTTTGTAAAAACGTCTCTTTTGAGGTCGTTTCTATGATTTTGTCTGTTGTTCTATGAGAAAGTAAATAACACAAGATTAGCTTCCGCTGACTATGTATTGTATGAAAATGTAAGGGTGTTACACGGTACGTCCACCTCAAAGTGTTCTCCTAGGACTTGTCTTTCGGTTTCCTTTTTCGTAACTTGTGCACAAGCAAAAAATATAGGGCAACCTCTTACTTAATTATATTTTTAAGTTCTTAGTGAAGTTTAGTAATGCTCAACTTTACTTCTTCCTTTGCGTCTCTGTCACCTTGAACTATATAACTTTATCTCCATAGGGTAATTTGCACAATCTTGTCATCACAACGATAAGCATGATGTTCGTCTTAACCAATCCATGCTGATGATGACGTCAAAACTACCAAGTTCTACTGGCATTAGGTCAATATTGAATGGGTGACCTAACAATCTTTAACATATCAACCTCTAAAGTACGTTATTATTTAGTTTCAATAATTCTCAAGTCGGCTTAATTCGACAGCATAGCTAACGGTTTTCCTCTTCTAAAAGTATCGGGGTTACAATCAAGCAAAGTACTAAAAAGTCGTCGACACTGAACTTTTATCAGAAGCCTGAATCCAATATTTCATAGTAGTATATATGGTTTATTAAGAAGAAAATCGTACATTGTGAAGTTTCGTGTCATGGGGAAAGATGGTTAAGGTTCGGCTTTGTCTATCCCCTCCTTTATAAATGGCCATGGAGACGTGATGGGGGTAAGTTCACTGCGGATTCCTGGGGTCTGGTCGGTGTATATGTTGACACGTCATGGCACTTCCCTTATCAAATTCCCGTGCATCATTTGCCATTGTTGGCCAGTAATATCACTGTTCGGATTACTTTGGCAAACTACAGATCTAGGACCGAGAGTGCATGCTGCACTGACCCCGCAGTGTATTTTATCTTCGGACGTTTAGTTTGCTAGAGTGGTCCGACACACGGTGCCCATGTCTAAAAAAGAACTTCTTGTTTTAGGGTTCATGAATATGGTATACTGGCCGCTTTCCGAGCCGTACTCGCTCTGGGCTTCTTTTTATCCTCCAGGGAAGGATTTCTTTTGCCAGGTATCGCTTAGGGTGTCATCCACGTGTTGCATGTTTCTTTTACCAATTACGTCGAATTTCCTTTTCATTTATGGACTTTTCTTTCAATTCTTCCACAAGCACCTGTTTGCTAAGATGCGCGAAGCTTGTGGACGCGATCTTGCTTAGGGCGTCTGCCTTCTTGTTTTCACTTCGTGGTATTTGTTTGATGGAAAATTCCTTGAAGCTTTTTGCGATTGTTTTTACTTTGTTTAAGTATGATTACATGCCTGTATCTCTTTTGGCGATGTAAGAGCCGGTTAATCTTGTTTGGCCACATGTCTTGAAGTCAAATGTGTTGCAAATTCTTTAACACACATTTGTTCTCCGCGATCCGGTGACCCGGTATTAATGCTTCATATGCGGCGTCATTGGTAGTGAGCATCGTAAATCTAAACTCTATGTCATATGTGAATTCTGCCCCTCCGGATTTGTTAGTATTAGTCCTTTTTCCCCCTCCCCATGCTCTAGAGCCGTCTCGCACAGGATGAGCGTAAGTGAACAACGTCCTCGCTCTCGGTAGTACCTTCCATATTCTGCCTGAGTTCGTTCGGACGAGACCTTTTTTTTTTCGGTCGTTCCACAATAAACATCTAGCTAATATTTGGCCTTTTAATTGCAGTCCTTGGTTATATTGGATGTCATATCCTTCTAACTCGATCGTCCTTCTTCAACATTATTTCAGGATATTTCCGACTTGACAAACAGTTGCTTTATTGGTTGATTCGGTTATTACAACAACGTGTGTGTTGAAGTATCTTTTCATCCGTTGCTTGCGCGGCTAACACCATCTTTTCCATAGGAGCATATAGTTGACTTGTCCGGCCGCGTAGGGTGCGGATCTTATAAAATTATACTGGTATTTGCCCTGCCTGCCTTGTCCATATCAAGACGCGATAATAGCTTCTTTTGCTTGCCGGCCACGTATATGATTATTTACTCATGTTCCCTTGGTGCGGTCAGTGTGGGAGCTTGCAATAGTGTTTCATTGCTTGAAGCTTCTTCTCGGCTTCCGGTTGACCATTGAAAACGCTCTTTTTTTGGGCATTTTTTCATTGGTTTTGAAATAAAGGTAACGAGTTTTCTGATGATTTTGCATAGAATCTCGTTTAAGCTTGCTAATTTTCCATTTAGCTTATGACGTCCTTGATTGAATCTCTGGAGATGGCAGCTAAGGGACTGTCTGTGTGTATGCTTTATTCGGGACATGCTCTCAACCAGTTGGTGCTGACTTTGTAAACTTATAAGAACATTCTTCCTGATTCCAAAGTGTATTTCTTTGGGTTTAATTCTTGTTTATCTGTAGGAGGGTTTTAATGTTTCTTTTATGTCTCGCGATGATTCTTCTTCCGTATGGGCTCTTTATTAACTAGGTCTTCGTAATTAAAACTCAAAGTAAACTTCCCACAATATATCCTCTAGTTAAGTCCAATCTGCCTTTGGGAATGCCTTTATCACTATGCAGTTTGTTATGTTGCCACTGCTTTCTTTAAACGCCGAACGACATCTTAGAGAGCAAATATATCCCTTCGGCCTCTGTTGATGAACGCGTTTTGTTTCTTCGTCCTCTTGTGCCATCGTTAATGTTGGGGTTTTACCCCTTTGGTATGCCATCTAAGAAGCATTGAAAGGATAACCACCGAGGCGACATCCTCCTTCTAGTATAATTTCTGGTATATGGGTAGCAATCCTTGGGGCATGCGTTGTTAAGTCTTTGACGTCTAACACAATGCGCCAGTTCGTCATGCTTTTTTGACCATTACACGGATTAGAGAGCCAACTGTGATAATGGACCTTCTTTCATTATTCTGGATCTCCACCAATTTTCCACCTCTGCTTCTTGGATTACTCTTATTTCCTTTCCGGTGCCACTGTCCTTTTTTCTTTTTGCCTGACTGGTGAATATCTCCTCCCGAAATTACTGAGGTAGTGCGTGTCTCGCAGAGTCTGCGCTCTGTAGCAGACATGAGTGCGTTTGGCTTACGCATTCACTCGCAGACGAGCTCGGCGTTCAAGGTGCGATCGATATATTGAAATGATCGCACTCCTCTGTGTGTGTTGTGTTCTGTGAGCGGTGAGGCATACTTTGGGGTAGATATGCAAGATCTGCCGTCGCGCTACGCTTTTGTCATGGTAATGTTCAATATCACCTCGTATGTAGGACAGTTGTTAATCTGCTTTGTGCGGTGTATTCTGTGCGCGGTATCTGATGTAGTTATTCCCTGTAGAAGTTGTCTTCTCGCTAGTGCGAATTTCGTTGATCCTTGTCGTAGGTGACTTATGTGAGTCGAAGAGTTGGCGAACTGGCAGGGTCAAGCGAGCTGCACTCATCATATACCAACAGTAGGACTAGGGTCAGTGTCCATGTAAGCAGTGCTCAGCCTTGGAGATACCGGTGCTCATGTGCAGATGAGGCAACGCGTCCACGCGCCGATTATCACTGCGGTTGAGATGTATGATCGCGCATATGATCAGTCGACTGTGAGAGCGCCTGTTGATAGAGAGGCTCGTCGAACGAGCGCTATCATGTGCTGGTCCCGATGAACATTTGTGCCTCTTACTTGAATGGTGGTCTGGTTGTTTCCGACGGCCTTGATTATCGAGTCAATTGTCGTGAAATGACGCCTATGTCGATTCTGTGGGGTAGTTGGCTTTCCTTGCGCACATATTTATCTGTTGCACAGAGGTCTGACGTCTCATCACGATCTGAGTTGTGAGGGTGGTCCTTTAGAAGTGGTGTGGACATAGTACGCATCACAGTGTATGTCATACCGTGTGGGGAGCGTGTCTTGGGAGGGCTTGCTCGCTTGGGCCCAGTAGCGCGCCCAAATGGATCTTAGCATCTCTCGTAGCTATGTGATCTCCCGATGTGAGGGTTGGGTAGTGGAGCGAGAGAGACCTTAGAGTAATTGCTATGGGTCTCAAATGCCCGCTGCTGCACGCCTTGCGTGCGCGCGAGTGGGTGATATATTACTGTGGTGGACTAAGCGCAGACATAGTTTGTGTCTGACATCCGTCGCGGTAATGCACGTCTAGTCATATAAGAGCCAAGTCTGAATGAGGGTGTTGCTATCAGTGCTTGTGATTTTGAAGGACAAAGGCATAAGATCGCGTTGTGTCATGGCGTGTTGATACGTGATTGTTTGACAGCTGGGTCCCTCGTATCGTCTTCTTGTCACCAAAGGCGCTAGGTGTCACTGTGCGCAGCCACTTAGCTTCATGAGCTCTCTCCAAAGGTCATGGGCTGATGATTGAAGCCTCCAGCTCTCAATAGTTCTCTTATGTGAGTGCCCACAAGCGAGTGGCAACTTGTTTTAACAGTGGGCTAGTAGCATAACTTGACTTGTATTTCTTCCTTGATTAATTGCTTATATGGAACACACTATTTGCTCTCTTCTACAAAAACCTTATCGATCCCGACAACTCTTTTGTTCCCTTGAAGTTGAGTGGTTGACACTTCATGAAGTCTTGGTAGGTACACTCTCGAGCAACAGGCTTAGCATCTCTATTATTCTTATTTGGATTTCCATTTCCACCATTTTCATTTCCACCATTTCCATTATCGTCGTCGCTACCGTTTGGGCTTTGACTCTTAGCCTCGAGAGAATTTGCAGCATGGGTCGCTTCATAAGCAGCCAGTGCTTCCTCCACTCGTCGGTTAATGAGTTCTTCAATTGCCTCTGGGGTCATACCAGAACTCGGGTGGATAGTTCATGTTCTACAGCCCAGAGTCATAAGCAACAGGTGTGAGATTCGATACGAGATATAGCCACTTATAAATGTAATAAGGTTTCTATTGAGAAAATTTAATTGAAACATGTTTTGGCCAGAACAAATAGAGGAAATAATAACAATAAAGATGAATACGCGAGAGAATCAAAACAAGCTTTTCATATCATATATAAAAGCATTAGTTGGTCACATTCAACCCATAATACGGAACTTGATTTACACTAAAACTACTAACAACTGGTTCTACTATTAGCCCAAAGTCCATACACGACAGCATAGACGAAAACCTAAACGCCTCACAGCGTATGTTCAATCTCTAATCGCATCCTGTCATTGTTGTAGAACCTTCGATCCGCCTAAGCTTCACCCCTCCATAATCATTCGCGTCGACGAACCTAGTCGGCTCTCGCTCTCTCCATCATCTTGGTGCCTGAAGTCTCGCATTGTATCTCCAAGGACGCAACACTGTATCAAGTAAACTTAGCACTTCTCTCCACCAGTAATTCAAATCTCCCTCGACTCTTAAATCTCTTTGTTCTCCGTTCTCAAGGGCCTCTATCCTGTGCAGAGGTATCTTTATAACTGATCTAATTTTCCTCGTATAAACCCTTCTCAACTGCTCCAAAACGCTCTTACAGCAAGTAGTGTATAGGTATAGCCTTCACAGGATATCAATCGTTGGCAAACATCTCCACTACCAACCTCTGAAGTACCTCTATCACTGGGACGTTGATCCTCGTCCTCAACCTCGTCCTCTTCATCATCCCTACATCGACCCTCCATAAAAAAAATCAAATAAATGCATCAATTCCCGCCTCACATATCCCTATCTATGCACCTTCAATTTGCCGTAGCATCAGCCTTAATGTCCTCTAACCCATCGTATGATGTCCTCCTCACACTATCCTTTGGGTGAAATAGAATCCTAACCTCTTGCTGAGGTGGTAGAGACAGCATAGGAAGGAACGATCAAGCTCCGTAGCCTGGATTGATGACATTACTGGTAGACAAATTAGGGGACCTGCATCTCTTGCGAGATGGTCCAGCAGATGACTCAAAAGAAGAATCCCCAGCTGGCGACTCAGATGTCGTGTAAGTAGATACTTGGTTAGATATTGAAGGGCAAAACTTCACAACGAAGATAGAGCCCTCACTACACCGTGGAGTCCTAGCAAGTGATGGATGAACAAATCTCGGTGGTGTAGATGAATCAACATCAGTGGTGTCTGGTGGTGTATGTCCGGATAAGGAATGACCCGAAATAGATCCAGTGAGTGAGAATAATCGATGATGATATCGAAAGTAAACTGATCCAAAGTGATGTGATGTGTAACCTCAATGCTAAACGATGAGAAGGTAAAGGTCTAACCGACTTCCTTGCGGTCAATGCCCTACATGGCCCCCTAAGATGAGTACGATAAAGTCGACCTATAGGAATGTCCTCCCTGAGTTGGATAAGAATAGCTCGTCGTCGACGAATCTTGGGTGGGGCAATAACAGGTGCAAGTGGAAACTCAGGCAGTTTGAGTTATAACCTTGCAGTATGTGGTCTTAGGCTGGATGGTATGGCACATCAAACTCATCTTTTACCTCAGCGCCACATCATCTTTCTCTATCCTCTCACTTAACTCATTACAACTCACCTTTCAACCGTAGTGGCAACTTTGAAACTCACCTTTCATCATTATTTTTTTATTTAAATACTTTTATTAATAAACTAAAAACGTAAATAATAATGTAAACGTAAACGTACAACATTAATAAAAATGTAAACTAAATTAAAAACTTTTATTCATAAATTAAAAACTTAAACGATACATAGATAAATAAAAACGATACGATACATAGATAAATAAAAACTTAAACGTACTAAATAAAAAACGTAAACTAATATGGCAAATTATACTTCGCCTTGATCTCCGCCCTTGCTTCTTCCATTGCCATCCGCTGCTCCCAGGTTAAATGATCGTATGGATAGAGATATAACATTATGTCTTCTTGGCGTTGTCGATACTCCTGAGCTTCCAACTCTCGTTCATGACATTCCACCTCCATCCTTTTGATCTCTAAAATGCATCGCGTTGTTCTTTTTCCTGAGTTGTCATCTTGGTTACCATCAACCTAGCCATCTCGCTTTGTCCCTGCCCATTGGTCATTAAATTTCCTGCACCTCATCTTCATTGTTGTTGCCAACATTAGTATTCAGATTAATACTAGCTTCCCCAGACTCTGTGTTGAACGAACTATAACCAGATGACTTGTATCTCTTGCTACCTCCCCCAGACTCTACGGCAAATTTTGGAAGTTTACTTTGCTTCCATTTCGGACTATTTTTAAAATCTCCCAACAATGACGATATTTAAACGTGGTTCCGGTTTCAGCTTGATAGTCCAGAAGTGCCTATTAAAGTAATCTTCGTCTTCGGCTCCACTCTTATACGCCCTACGCATGACGTTACCATACACTTCATAAAACTGAACCACAACCGAGCACACCGTCTTTTATTTCCCGCACACCATATCATACGTTCGACGACAATACTATTTTGTTTTGCTCTCCATGTACGCCAAAACCGCACACCAAAATCCAGCTTCCTTCCTCGAATACTAAGCTTACTAATGTACGCCAAAACCGCACACCAAAATCCAGCTTCCTTCCTCGAATACCAAGCTTACTAATGGGTTTTCAAGCACAAACGTGCCTTCGGGTGTCGGCAGATTGCTTCGGGTGGTGTTTCTTAGTTTACGTTTGTTGGGTCGGGGAGTGTTTTAGTGAGACATTTTTTGAAAATAAAACTGGGAGTATGAAGTTTACGGAGATTGTATATAAAATGGGAGAGTTGTTGTCACACCCCCAAACGGGGCCTGGACGAAAACACGTGTCTGGGGGTGTGACGTCATAATATACATCACACAAGATACAAAGAACGACCTCTAAGGGTACATTTAGAAATCCAACATCGTTGCATTAAATAAAATAGTTAAAGTTTTACATAGGTTCATAGATAATATGCGGAAGTGAATAAAAGTTTTAGAAATTGACAACGATGTTTAATTAGATTATAATAGCTCTTGAAAATCAGTCCAATGCAAGGCGACCCCATATAGCAAACAAAGACATCCATAGCTAAGCACCTGAGAAAAACATGCTAAAACGGTTAACATAAAGTTGGTGAATTCATAGGTTTGAATTTGATATAAGAGTGGACCATAAATTTTGCAAAACGCATGTGACTATTATAACAGATACAATATCACATAAAAAGGCATCTACGTTGCACTAAGCTCATGATACCGAGGCTAAATGTAATGGGAGCATGCAAACTGCTAAATAAACTTGCCCTGACGGGTGCCAACATGACGCTTCACCGTATCACTCAGCATGGTATACGTCCGTTGATCATGTAAGAGCTACTTACACGGACGGAGATGATTAGTCCCAATAGATCTATTTACAACACTCACGCTCACTTACCAATCCATTTGATCATAAGTAACTAACGGTTCATGATAACTCGGGCATACAAGTTTCAACATTTACTTAGGCAACACGTAAACAAGATTGGGAAAAACGTAAAGCATTTATGTCCAATGTTTAAAAGCAAGCAATGTTTCTCACCCCAAATAGTAAAGCAAGTAGTAAAAACGTGGGGCTATCAACTCACCTTAGCAAGATGAGCGAACGGTAAATCACCTAAATGAAAGATGATATAGAAATCTAGCCGCGACCTAGATAAATAACGCGTCTTAGGAAAACGGAAAGTATACTAAATATTGCACGAAACGCTTAATATAGAAAGACATCCATGTGTGTTTGTGTTTTGGTTTTATTTATCAAAAACGACTTAGTGAAATTATAACGTTCTTCATTGAATCCTGGCATTTTTCTCGAAAGTTACCATTTATAGAAAGTTTCCTTTTTAGGAAATATTTTAGTTTCAAGACGTTAATACCGTCCCCTATATTTTTTTAGTTTTCATATTTTCAAAACACACTAACTAGTCTTAATCGCTTAACTTCTATGTCCGTTTCGCTAAAACATAATATAAGTTACTGTTTTTGGAATCCTACCTCATTTATCAATCCCGACATCATTTACATATTTTTATGACATTTTAAATGTTTCTAATCAATAACCTAATGTTTTTATATGTTTCTCCAACGTTTAGAAAGTCCAAAAATGTCCAAAAGTGTCCGAAAACCTCATTTTATTTTCCAAACAGCACTACGTCAAAATGGTTTTGCCAAAAAATATTTCAAGTTTCATTTGGCTATAACTTGGCCGTTTTAAGTCCAATTTTAGTGTACAATATATAAAAAACTATCTATTCGAAACAAGCTCTCCAAAAACTACCTTTACGCCTATTGAAAACATTCCTAAGTCGCCCAAAACCTCAAAACAATTTCAGATCAGCAACTATGCATTTCACAAACGCTTCCAAAAATACACCAAACTTCACAATAGTGCCTAGCCTAGCCTAATCTCCATTCATAACTAATCCACAACAAAACCACACCTAAAACTAACCTAATCCGTTCATTTCTATTGTTGTAACTCACTTTTCAACTCATCTCACCAAGATCGCAAAGTCATAAACATATTACTTCCATTTTTATAAGGGATGACAAGATATTATTTCATTTCTTTTTATAAAAAGTGCTACAAACACATGGATTCTTAAGCATGAAAAAGTTTCATAAGAATGAAAGGAAAGTATCAAAAGAAAGATCAAGAAATGCTTATAAGAATGAAGAACAAGAAGCAATAACACAAGATCTATACCCAAAATCACTAGATCTTGAAAACCCACTAATAAAATTAGAAACTCTAACTTTTAGATCTTGAGAAAACCCTTAAATCAAAGAACCAATACTTCAAACCACTTTATAAAAC
Organism: Tanacetum coccineum; assembly: GCA_026074375.1. NCBI lineage: Eukaryota > Viridiplantae > Streptophyta > Magnoliopsida > Asterales > Asteraceae > Tanacetum > Tanacetum coccineum. Next base: position 13,495 of record BQNB010018452.1, on the reverse strand, counting down.
CTTAGAAATAAACCTAGTATACTTAGATTATGCAAGAAATCAAAGATATAGAAACCTTAAAAGGGATGTTTGTTGTCGTGAGCTAGAGAGAGGGGAAATAGAGTTAAAAAAATTTTGGTGAGGCTATGGAAGTGATAAATGACCTAATGTGTGTATAACATGGTATTTATAGGGAAAAAGGTGGTCTAGGGTTCCTTGGTTTGTAGTATTAAGTGTCTAACATACACAAGAGTGTGTGTGTGCTTTGTTCGGCAAAAAATACCACTACAAGGACCATATGGTTTAATTTTGGGTTTAGGTTCAAGTATAACAGTCTTGGTTCATGAGTTTTGGTCAAATGTGTACATGTGATCAAGTATCAGCATGATAAGTCAAATATGGTGATTTCATTGTGCCACTGAAGGGGACTGGCTCAATTGGTCCACTTTCTCATCCTATACATGTACACATGGGTGGAATTTCCAAAATAAGATGCCATTTAATTAATTTCAAAGCTTGTAGTTGTTTTGGTTTGGGTTTAGGCGTCCGAATTAATAAGAGGGGGTTAACATGAATGAAATTTTTGACTTATGAATACAAGATGAATGATAACTAAAGTTACGCGAAAAGATTTCAAGTTTTCAGGGTTCCATTAGGTCAAAAACACGAAAACGCCTAAATTAACGTCTTAAACGTAAAAATAAGTATCGAAAGTGATCAATAAACTCGAAACCTTAAGAAATGAATAAAATCATACTCATATATTATCGAAACTACTCAAAATCGAAAGTCAGAACCGCGTCCTGATGTGTTTTCAAGTCTTTTACGCGGGGTTATCTTCTCAGTTAAAACTCTGCTATATTTAAACGTAAGTATAAATAGTCAAAAGATAATGATCGGAATAATAGTTTTATTATGTTTAAAATTTACGGGGTGTGACAGTTGTGTATAAAAATGAGTGAAGTAGCGGGTATTTATAGGTAAAAAAATAGGGTTTTGTAATTTTTTTATAATTGTAACGGTAGAATAATAAGGGGGGGGGGGGACTTTTTTTTGGTAAACTCATTCGAGGTGTGTCAGTCTACCATTGGTTATCAAACTAGCGTGGAGTTGCTTTGACCGGTTATGGGGGACTCAGCGTGAAGTTGGCACACCATGGGTGAGTTTACCTCTACTCGCACCAGCCGTAGACCATCTACAAGTATTAAACTTAAAAATTAGATATGATTTTCTCGGAGTCTTATCGGGTTGACCGATAACCCTACATAAAATTAAATATCAACCATAACTTGACACCGATTACCATTATTGGATTATCGGGTTCGGGTCAAAACAACCCGATAATATTTTTACCCCGATTTAACCCGAACTGATAAGCCTTATCGGGTTCAGGTCGGGTTAACCCGACCCTACTAACACCCCTACTTCTCACGGATATTATCTTTTTATTTAAACCTTACCTGCCAGAAATTATTATATATATATATAGAGGGATCTTTGTGGGAAAGTAAATTAAAATAAGAAGTGGTGAGAAGTGAATAAAACCACACATTTGAGATGCAACGACTTTCATTAATGGCATTTCTAGCTCATCTAGAGCACCATTTTTTGAGTTTCGGAACGTTAATTTGATGTGTAGATCGTGCAAATTGATTTTCATTGATGTTGGCACACGTAGGGACAAAAATTAGTGAAATATGAATGCATTTCTATTATACGTATATCGCATCTTTTTAAAAGATAGTACAACATTTCATTGATGCATTATATTGCATCTAAGGAAGTATAGAGATGCAATCTTAATTTAAAGTCGGTGCATATCGGATATGCGGTTATAGGTATTCTTATCCTTCTTTATTTAAAGAAAAAACTTTCTCATTTTGATCTTAACTACTATATATATATTTTTATACTACTATTTATTTCATATATATATATATATATATACTATATATCTATTATATACTAGTGGACTAAGCCCGCCCGATGGAAAAGGGGGGCCAAAATGTATTTCGGGGGGGGGGAAACCCTTGGTCTAAATAAAAAGTAATAAAAATTATTGTTTAACGTTTTTTCTGTTTGCTAAAATATTTTGTATGTGTTAACGCATAACATATTAAACACACCAAAATTTGAATAGAAACAAAAGTGTCAGTTTTATACAATGACAAAGAGTAAGTTTTACATACAAAACTAGGTTTTTTTATTTCCACCATAACAATAATATGACTTCTTTGAAAGCTACGTTTGTTGTTGAGTTTGAATAGTTGTTGTTTTGTCGCAGTCAAGAACCTTCAATCTTTTCTTGGTCTTGAATCTTGACACAACTTGTCGCAACAGACAACTTGTGGAGCACGCTCCCATTCGTGAGGCGTTTGAGTGTATATGATACATCATTGATTCCAATCGTGATGTTCCATTTTTTATACATCTATGCCATGTTGCTTAAAGCAATTCTGCAGGATAAAATTCTTTTAGAAGGTTTCATATATTAAGCTCATCTTATATCTGTATTTACTCATACTAAACCTTTGAAATGTTACTTAACAATAGTCATGATGTTGACTTTTTGAGGGGTTGTGTTACGGTACTAAATAGTAGTAGCAGTAAACAACTAACTAATGTCAGGCATCACCATGTGGATTAGCTATAGTTTTTTAAGGAATAGTTAGTCAAAAACTTAAACACACATCTTGAAGGCTCTTGATAATATAAGATTAACACACAGATGTCATGGTGATATATATGTGTATTCGTTGACAGCATGAATCTTAACAACTGAGATCTAATCAGTTATCCTATGTGAAATAGTTAATTTACTTTTTGTTACTTTGTAGTTACGTTGGCTAGTGAGAGTTTTTCGGTTTAGATCTCGGTGAAAACTTACAAAACAACACAGTAAATTGCTGTCATTTGTTATGTTAACCCCTTATACACAAATTAATTTTCATTGTCTACAATCATGAGAATCCATAGGCCAATAAAGCAGTACATGATGTAGGCATCATATGTACTGCTGGATTTAGTTAGCCAAGCAAAATTAGTAGTCTTGCACTTTCAGATCATGCAGAGAAGGACCTGTTATACTATAAATTTTTGAACGCCATATCATCATCTTTGCCTAATTATGGCACAAGGTTCTGTTTGTTTCTCAAAGACTCAAACTTAGAACTTAAGTTTAAAATATAGATTATATCTGGTACCAAAATGTTTACTGGCAAGCTCATAACTTTCTGAGCGTCCCTTCATATGAGACCCTAATAGGTTGAATGTCATATTCAAAAGAAGATGCTAAAAGGGTGAGTTAAAAGACGTCTAATATTTAGTTTATAAACATATGGCCAACTAAATCATTGTAATCTTATCTAACAATGTAATTGTTGACAAATATATATGTTTGGCGAAAGATTAGTCTTGAATCAACGCAACGCGTACATAAAATTACCCAACTTAAAATGTCACTTGACAGACCTATTTCACCATCTTTAATAAATAAGAACGCAGACTTGAACATAAAGATAAATACATAAAAGCCCTAACACGTAAATCACTCGCTTCACTAGTTTGGATCATCACCATGGCCATTGCAATCAAGGCACCTTAATGCACAAAATCAGTTACATCTGATGTTAGAGGCTCTAACAACGATATGGCCTCACTTAGGCCTGTACCAGCACAAGAATTTCCTACAGCCATGGTAGCACCATATCTCACATGCGGGTTATACATTTTCTTGGAACACATATATTGTTTAAATATTCTTGGAACACATATGTTCTTGGAACATAAAGTTAAAGCTTTTTGTGTCTTAGTTTATATAAAAGGGTTTTATCCTGGTAGAAGGAAAGTAGTATATCTTTTCTAAGATGCATTTTGTATCTCTGAACTGCAGTAACAGGGATTATATGGGACATCTTTAAATGGGTTTACAACGCTATAACGCTGGAATGTTGGCCAATGTTGAACTCCCGCTTATAGTGAAGAAAGTAAATGCATCCTCATCACCATCTCCATTAGAATCGGGCATAGATGATGCATGTCGTAGCAGTCGAAAGGCTATCAACTGCCAAAATATTATAGTCGGTTATAAGAAAATTTTAAAGATTAACACAACCAACTGGTTTCTAAAGATAAGAGCATTAATTAAATTAAAAACGCAATCAGACTTACTGAAGTTATAGATATATCTTTAAATATAGGGGCTTACAATTAAAACAACTGAACGAAAAAATGCAGCTCCATTGGCATTTGTTGCATTATAATCGTCATACTCCGCTTCAAGATATTGACGGCCAACATCTGATAATTGCAATGCTCCCCTGTAGAAAGCAGCTACAATTAGAGACAAAGCAAGTTTTGTTGTCCTTGTATGTGTTCATTACAAGGCACTCTAGGCACTGATTTGCGTTACCTTGCATCGCAACTGGTCAAAGTTGCGAAGAAGAGATCCACTAATCCATCTAAAAGATCCAACCCGGAATGAGCGCCTTCTTTTGTCAACAGAATAATAGTTTCTTGACACGAATACTACATTATCTTTAACATCCTTCTCAACGACAAACCTACATTATTTGCATAGCAGCATTTGGGTCATAAATCTTTACATTCAGTATGTATATCTGTGCAAGCTACGGTGAAAGAGTTGAACATTACCATGGCCCACCTGCAAGTTTCAAACCTTGAAGTTGACCAATTGTGTAAAAACAAAATTATACCTTCTTTTTCACCAATATGCCGTCCCACAAATTCAGTAAACTTGATCTGCATTAGTAAATGCTTCAGTGAAGTGACCAATTATACAGATTGTCAATTAAACAGGTCATACGGTTTAGCTAACGGGTCAAAACAGGATACTTTACTTTTGACTTTTCATTTTCATTTTAGCAAAAAAGATTGTTGTTTGGTACGATGGTTGTACCCAACTAACCCGTTAGAGATAAAAAAATAACACAAATTGACCTTGTTGCACCAGTGGACCGCCACATATCACTACTATGTTTAAGACGTGGATGAGGTATTTAAAAAGGTTACAGCGACTCATTTTTGCACATATATATTCTGGTTTCATTGTGAAGACTACCCATAAAAATCAACCATCATAGATTCTTAATTGCTACATTTTTTTAATGCCTTGGCAAATTCCTTGACAATCTAAACTAAGCAATCCCAAACACCCAACTATATGATCTTGGGATTAGGCAACTTATTTTTTTGTTGCAACTACTTCTATACTAACTATTTGACTTTACACAGATACTATATACCAATTTAAAAAACACTAATCAAACAATTATTTAAACCTCCCCAATAAGAAACAAAGATTGTGAAGTACCAATTATCCCTTTGAATCAATAACACACATGCGTTCATCGATCGGAATAAAACCACGTTGTGTTTCCAAATTGACCTTTAATAAGGGAACCAATTAGCATTCTCTAATGACTGATTGTACTCATTAGAGCCTTAGATATAGTAGTGTCTTAATGTGTTCACTTATAATTTCCAAACCGAGCATGTAACACCCCCAAATAGGGTCGCAGCGGAATAATGTGTCTGGGAGCGTTACATCATAGATCAATAGCACAAGATATGAGAACGACCTCTAAAAGAGTCATTTAAAATACGATACATTGGATTTATTGAAATTGTTTAATACAAAGCACAACGGCTTAAATTGTTCAACATTGAAATAACAAGATTTTAGATCATAACAAATATCCCAAGATGTAATGACTCCAAATCTTTTATGCATGACTCCCCAAAAGAGTATCCCCAATGTATCCTTAGCACCTCGTGCCTCATTGACCTGAGAAAACATGCTTTAAAACGTCAACATAAAGTTGGTGAATTCATAGGTTTATGTAAAATGTAATGTAGGACCGCAAGATTTTCCCCGTGATAATGCAACAGATGCAAACATCACAAAATGTAATTACGTTTCCCTAAGCTCATGACACTGAAGCTCGACATGTATGAATTGCAATATAAATTGCCAACATTGCCCGTGATGATGTTCTAACCCGCAACATCCTAAATCCGACATGGTATACGTCCGTTGTCCGGTAAACCGGCACAGTGAGCGCTACTCACCCGAACGGGGATGTCAATCCCAAATAGATCTATTTATAACATTCGCGCTCACACAAAGTAATTGACAGTTCATGATAATGGGCTCAGAGGGTTATCGCTACTTAGGCAAACACGTAATCATGTAAAAATGTACACTTGCGTCCAATCGTAAAACAATGCATGTTTCTCACCCCAAAAGTTGTAAATCATTGATATAGTAAAACATGGGGCTATGAACTCACCTTAGTGAATAAACTGATGTATGTGAATCAAGTGAATGGAAACATCACGGATAAGACCGAATGCAACCTAATTAAATATAGGCCATATGAGTACAATGTACTTAAAAATACTACATCACAAGTTATATAGTTACACCACCACCTAATAGTGTTTGTTAAGTTTAAAATGTCACAACAATGTTTAAACCGTACTTTATTGAATAAAGGTGTTTGTATTTGTATCTGTAAAATAAAGGGTGGTTTTCATCTCATAATTGATCGTTTGTTAATAATACATATTTTAATATTATTGTTGATTATATAATTATATTATATAATTGGTTTAATTGTTTTTATAAAATAGTGCACAAAAGTGAAGATAGTGCATACGGTTTTATAAACCTCGTATCTTTATCGTTTTAACTCCGTTTCAAGTGTTTCTTATGTTCACAGTTTCGTATTAAGAAAATCTATCAAAATATTATATTTATAATATTTATGCCCCTGATGAACAGTAGTTCTAATTATGTTTATAAAATTATATAAAACTACTTTTATATTATTAATCGTCGTAACCTTCCAAAAGTCATAACTTACTCATATTTAATCCCTTTCGCTTGTTCTTTATATGTATGGATTCGTATTTAAAAAGTCTAATTGAATTTTATATTTATAATATGGTTTGGTACTGTTATGAACAGTAACAGTAAGTGAAACTTTATAAAAATACTTTTTATAACTTTAATTATTGAAATCGTATTTTAATTGTATCTCGTTCGTTTTAATTCGGGTTTTAGTGATTCCTATGTCCACGTCTTTGTAATTAAAAGCTCTATTTATGAAAATTATTTCCCAACAGTATACTATAATGAACAGTAACTTATTTTTATAAATTTACTTTTATAAAAATACTTTTTAATTTATATTTGTAAATAACGTATCACCTTCATTTTAAATCCGTTTTTCGAGTTTCTTACATGTTTAGATTCGTCATGAAAAGTACTATCTTTATAAAATATGTCCCTTAATATATCAGATCTGAAACAGTAAATATTTTTATAAAATAACTTTTATAAAAATACTTTTATCCATTTAATTATTGTAAACTTAATAAAGTTACCGCAAGTCTTCTAATTTATAAATTAAACATCCTGGGTATATAATTATGGTCCCTATGTTTATGTCCATCAATTTAATCCATATTGTCCAAGAAAATTATCCAACATATTTATTTACTTATCTAAACTTTGTAAATAAATAAATAATCATAACTTGACAACTAATTATATAAACTTTCCATTGCTTGTAAATCCTTGTTTTAAACATATTAACATGTTTTAAACATTATCTTAACCATAAAGAAAATAAGTTCGTGTATGTATGTATATGGTTTTTGTTTTATAAACTTCATAAAGTTACCTAGTGGTGATTACATATATATCAAGATGTAAACATGTAAAAGAATAGTGAATAATGTTTAAAGCTTAATAGACTTAAGATTAGTAAGTAGGATGATGAACACAAGCTTACACTTAAGCTTAAACCCAATGAATCAACCACAAGATCAAACCCTAATTAGAAAAACCCTAATTAGATTTCTTATATACTTCTTGTTAGATTACAAACCCAAGCTTCCAATACACTTGAATGACCTTAGATATGCTTGAGATAACAATGCTTGAACACTTAGAATACTTTAGGATGAAATTTAATATGAAACCCTAGCTTAAGATTTTTGAGCCGTTGGCTTTTGTATGTAATGAAGAGTGTTTTTGTGAAAATTAGCTAGTGAATTATGAGTGTATGAGTTAAGTGGCTCATGGGACCTTCCTTATATAGTAAACATAGCACATGTATTATCCCTTAACTAACAAGGTTTATTAGATGGGTTAAGGTATATGTATGTAAGAAAATGTAAAGGTGCTCTCCTCCTTTCTATGCATAATGGACGAATAAGAGTGGAGGAAAGGTATTATGATTAGAAAATTTCTAGTAATGTGTGTTATGTGTAAGGTACTTTGGTCCTTGGTTGGGTTAGTTTAAGGAAAAGTGGTTTTTAAATTTGGTTTGAGTTCTCATCCATTTGTATCTGGCCCCATATGTTTTAATAAGTGAGAAATTATTATAATTTTATGTATTGGTATAATAGTGGGTATATGTTAAGTATATGATGGTAATGGTGCTTCCGGTGAAATGCCTAAAAAATTTTTTTTTGCGAAATGTAAACGTATTCTAACGTAACCAAAACAAGAATAAAATGAAAAAAGATAATAATTATTCTCAATAATAATAATATAACACTTGCTTGACGAAAAATTTATTTTTTTGAGTGTACCCGGTACGATGAAATTTGATTTTAGTTTACCGCGATTTAACAATAGGAACATGAATATAGAAGCGAACGCGTAAAATCTCTAAAAGTAAAAAATGGAATACTGGAAGTTCGTAACATAACCTTGAAAATGTGAAATGTACAAATCCTACTGGAAATTTGCCCTATGATACAGATAATAATTATGCAGAGCTAGTAAAGAACAGAAGAATATAACCATAAGAAGTCATGGCAGACACAATATCTGATGAATACTAGGAATCTCAAAATGAATTGAATCTTTCTATCACCAGTAATGATATAAACATTGAACTCAGCAATGAATTTTTGGAGGAATTACGAAAGAATGCATACCACGAATGGATTGACGAAGACGTAGTGAACCACATTGCTAAGGTTCTTGAAATGATTGATTTAATCTATATTCCTGGTGTGGATTCTCATCAACTACGAATGAAAATCTTTCCTCTCTCGCTGGCGGATGACGCAAGACAATGGTGGATAAACGAGGGAGAAGGAAAAATCACCGTTTGGGAAGAACTTGTTGAGAAATTTTTTTGTAAATTTTATCCCGAATCATACGATGGAGAAGAAGAAATGTTGGACGAAGGAGATAACTGGGGTATTAATCCACTTGAATTCATATCACGAGTAAATTCATCATTTGATAAACATATGAAAATAGATGGAAGAACTAAAAAAGTATTGTTCCATGCTTGGATGAATGGGAGTTAGAATAAGAGATGAATAGATAATAACATCTTGAGTAATAACAATACTACTACTGACTCGTTCTTTAAACCTTATTTAATAACACGTGAAAAGTGCGACACCGAAAAGGAAGATGAACAAAGTCAGACAAAGCGCAAATATAGAAATACATCTAAATCTATTGATGAGAAACCTAACAAAAGAATGTGCATAGCAAAAAAGTTTGAAGCTATTCAGTACTCACCCCCCCAAACCCCGCTCGACACAAACAAAAATATATTGCTATAAGAAGATGTGTATATGATGTTTGGGAGAGAAACGAAGATAATATGTCCAAAATCTACCAAGATATTTTTCAGAAAAAGGACTACGGATGAAAGGTGACACGCACCAAATAACTGTGAAGTGGGAGCTGAAGAAAAGTCTAACTTAAAGACTTCGCTGTAAACAAAAGTGCTTCCCGAGAGACAACCCGGAATGTTATTATTATTATCGAGTCTGTCTTTCCAAACATCAATACAGCGCATCCGCTCCATACTATACGGCCTATTGATTGTCTGGATGTTATCAGTCTTTACTTTTTATGCACTTTAAAAACATTATTGTCAGTTCTGGCAATACGGCGTATTCATTCCCAAGAAACGGCGTAGATCACCAGACTGACCTATTTAGTTGTTTAGTTTAGTTTAAATTTAACCGCATGAACCAAAATAGAATGCCGTTTTCTATATTTTCACAGGACCTCATGAAAGAATATCGATGAATATTAAGTGAAGACTTTACAAATCTAGGATCTTAAAGTGTTGGAGTCTTTGAAACTATTAAGGCGCTGTTCAACACGATTCTGCTTAATAAAACTCAACATGGAGAAAATATCGAGCAAAATATTAAGGGGAGTTTTTCTCATTCCTAATTCTTTTATAAATTCCCGTATTTAATTTTTTATCTATACAACAAGGACGTTGTATAATTCAAGTGGGGGATGGAATTAGAATGATAGTTATCCTATTTTTCACAATAAAATGCTTAAATTATGCTCAAATTAAAAAAAATTCAAGCATACTTTTATGAAATTACATGTTACATAACCCGCACACAATAACCCTTGTTAGATATTGTGAGGATTTAACCTTATCCGTTTCTAAATGTTTACCCAAATTCTAAAAAATATGAGTGTGCCGTGATGTATTGGTCTTTAGAAATTGGTTGGAATAAGCTATTCGAGACCACAATGATGAGTACTATGGATTTAAATGGAGTAACACTTTTTACATAGTAAATTTTAGGATTACACCTAAAACGCCTTTACATGTTGTTTTATTAACTAACTACACTGGTTAGTTAACCCCCGTATAAACCTTTTGTTTACTCTCACTTTAAGAGTAAGATATCCCTAGAACAACCTGTAGAGCCAATCCTTTAGGAAATACACCAATTATTTGTTTTGTTACACCTTTACACCTTAGCCTACCTAGTTAGATTAAGTTTATTTACAGTTGCTAGTTGCTTAATGTGTAAAGTTTGTATTTCCCGAGTCTTGTGTCAATTTTGGTACGGTTGGAAGAATTTGCACATCGCAAATGGGAATGTATATTATAGTCAAAACTCATGTATTTTTACTACCATCGTAATTAATGGTACGTTCGAAGAATGAAGGAATTATCCGGAATTATTATGATCGTGAAGATGGTGAAACTACTCCGAGTTTCGTATATAGTTTGATGTTTAAAAAAATCAAAAAAATCAGAAAAATCACAACAAAAAAGAGAAGGAAAGTTTAAAGATAATCGTTTCGCAACAACCGAAGGAATTACACGAAGGATCGATTATTCGTTGATACAAATTGACGATGTTAGTATGTATAAAGTGGAAAGATAATCGCCACTTGCCTTGTAAAAGTATGTAAAGTAATGGGATGATTGGTGGAAGGTTGACCGTTACGGAACGCCAACTTAGTATTGTTTTTTGCTCTATTGATCCAGATGTATTTTAAATAGTTGTGTCCTTTATCATGGTAATTGTCGTAGAAAAAGTGTCTAGCACTTTTATTTTAGACTTAATCTACATGTTTACAGTAATTTTATTTAAAACAACAATTTATTTCCTTATCCTAATCATTAACCATGGATTACCCGAATGAGATGTATATTCGAGCACGCATGTTTATTCCGTCGTACGGCCTATGTATTGCTTTCTCAACTTCCTTGTTGGTATTATTACTATTGGTAAAGTTAGAAGATCCCACCCTATATCATATCTTCAACCTGAACCAGTTGTTAAACATGAATGAGGATGTGATCGAACACACGTCTATTCCGTCGTTATGGCCAGTTATGTTTGTACTTTAGCTGCATGTAGGTGTGTACTTTTGGTGAACAGGGATGTAGAAATGATCAACCCTAAGCCTTATCTTATAAACCCATATTTACCTTTATAAACTTGTTGCTCCTTAGCTTTAGCGGTAGAGATGTGTATCCTTGCCAAGCTTATGATAAAATACTCATCACGACCGAGAAATTGAGCGAATTAGTTACATGTTACCATATAGATTAGTTGAGTGATTTGAGTGTTTTCATCTTCCTATTTCGTGAGGTGTTTGGTTGTATACTTGTAATAGATCAAATAAATGCTTAACGGAAAATATCCTTAGGGATACATTTTTGAAAACTTCAAAAGGCTACTTGAGAACAAGTAGAATCAGTGGGGGATATTTGATACAATGAAATAACTCATTTTTATAGCATCATTTTATCCATATGTAATTAACACCATATTGTATAATTATTGGGCAAAGAATTGTTACTTAATCGTTTTATTAGAGAATTGCAGATAATTACTGGAGTACTTGTGTAAGTATAGCAAAAGGCGCGCATTCAGGAGTTTAAAAAAATAAAAAAAACTAAGGATAATTTTGAAGATTATGTTCTAACAACCAAATATGCCATATCATCATAGGAAGATACGGAGTAACTGTAGCCTGAACTCAGCCAAAAGTACAAGACCACATGATAAATACAGCCCGTAATACAGTGAATGGACGCTTAATACGCCGTATTGGACAATATAGTTATGAGAATAATTCTTGGAAGAATACAAACAATTGGTCCATACTCCAAGAAAACCCCAATACGTCGTATCCAACACATTGGATACGCCGTATCGACACCTCTAGACCCTATAAATACAAAACTCAAAAACGAGTTTTAAGTGTGCTAAATCATATTCTCGATACCTAAACCATAAAAGTAAATTTTCAGAGGGGAAAAAGAGCAGAAGAGGTCTTTCAACGCATTCTAATCCATAGGAGACAACGTGTAATTTCTTATACTTTTGTAATCATTCAGTTTTTGGTATCATTCGTTAACTCGGTTAGTTTACCTTTACTAAGCCATTACTCTTGTATTAATTATGATGTTTGAAGGCTAATACCTTTAGATATTAGCCATTATTATGAAGATTTGAATGTTTAGTTTTATTTATATCTCGATTGCTTAATTTATCGTCATATGCTTGTTTATGTTTATCAATTTATACTTGTTTATGTGCTTTAATATACGACCTATCATTCAACTGGATCTAGTGATACGGACCAAGTAATATGCATGCCAGGATAGCTCTTCATATAGTGATTTATACATCTAGAATCATAGGATCACAAATATTGTCCTGCTAAATTCATGCTAAGGATATGCTTCTGGCTTAACTAGTTAATCGGATATTGCCTTTGGTTTAGTGAACAAGTTGACTAGCAGGTGAACCTAGATAATTCAACAAATAACGTTTTGATTCCATTGGATAGTTAGACAAGTGGACTACTAGAGTATAAATCATCGTTAAGAAGTAAGTGGGTAAAGTCTCTATGAGCTAGGGTTTAACAAGATCACCATCGCTTTAATCCTTAAGATAGATTGTAATCAGCAAATAAGGATGCTTTATGAGGATGCTTTAATTGTGACAGAATTAATGTGTGTAGGTGTTAGGATGAAGTCCCGCCTAAGTCTAAGAATGATATGCTGTCTCGAGATAAGTAATCATTGCACCGAATAAATAAACCAACTTCTAATCGGATTAATGACGGCTAATACAGTTTTCTATCATAAGGCTTGACCGCTCTTTTATCTTCTGTTAATCTGCTTGCGTAGGTTACAGTGTCTTGAATTGATTGTAGTTACCACCAAACCTG
>BQNB010018451.1:0-64880 GCA_026074375.1 Tanacetum coccineum | reverse complement strand
AAATGTAAAATATTATAAAAGCTAGGAAAACTATTTTTTTTTATTTTTCTGAAAAGTTTTTTCTAATTTTTATGGATTTTCTAAGATTTTAAACTATGAAAAACTTAAAATTAATGAAATAAAATAAAAATATTGATCCTAAAAATTTTATAAAAACTAAACTAAGTAAAGAAAAAATGCAGAAACTTATGAAAAACAAAAGCCCTAATTTTTATCAAGTAATTAAAAACTAATTTAAGAAATTAAACTAAAAACCTAATTAATTATTTATTAAAACTTATTTTTTATAAAACTTAAACTAAAACCACCCAAACACATGGGTCAAAAGTGTCAAAACAGAAAGATAAGGGTAGGCGGGCAATCATTTAAAGTTTTATAAAACACACAAAGTTTGATTAATTGACAGATGTAGTCCCTTAACCTAGGGACTTAACAGACTTAACAAACAAACTAACTAAGGACTATTTATGAAAATTAAAAGGACTAACAGAGTAACTAACAAGGACTAACAGTGTAAATTTAATACTAACTGAAACTATAAAAATGGACAAAACAAGCCCCTGAAGCACCTAACAACCAACAACCATCATCCTTTTTATAATAGACAGCTTATTTAAGAAAACTCTAAGACAACTTATCTCAAAAAACTTATTTTCTACTTATTCTCAATAAGCTAGATAAGCTTAAAAGGGCTGAGAAGTTTTTTCTAGCTTAATCAGCTCAAAAACTTTTATCTTAAACAAACTAAACAAACACTTCCAATCCTTTCAACAGATTTCAAACTTCTAAATAAGCTTATTCAAATAAGCAAATCAAAACACTTATTTAAACTACAACTAGACAGATCAACAGCTTATTTAGAAAAAGAAAGAAAACAAATGTAAAACAAATATAAGGAGTACCTTGGCTTTCCAGCTAGAAAAGGAAATGCTTAACAGCTTATTCTGAGCTTATGGCTTATTCACATAAGCTCAATCTCAAACCAACAACAACCTAAACTAGTCCTAATGCTATCCAATAGCTCTAACCCCTTGATACCATAGCAGCCGTCCAATTCCACATTAGTATCAAGCCTTGATCAAATTATCAATTACAAACACAAACACTTTTGACAGAATTTAAATGAAGAAACAAGTTAAAATTAAATAACACTTTTTATTAAAACTGAAATGAGTTCTTACAACTTTTTAAACAAAGTTACATATCACGATGATTACAATTGAAGAAACTTAAAAAAAACTGAATAGAAAAGAAATACAACTACTAAAAATAAACTAAAAAAAATAAAACCACTAAAAATTGCTTCCTTCGTGTGCTGGAATGAGGGGTATTTATACCCGAAGCCTTGAGCTCTAGCCATCTCTAGATCCTTCTTTTCTCTTTCATCTCAGCCCTCCATCTCTTCTCTCTCATTGTAAGCCGTAGGATTAGATTGTGTGACTAATCGCGTCATATCAACCAATAGTATCATCTCGATTTGCCAGGTTGGAATGGGTTGAGGCTAATTGAAAGTGATGGGTGAGTTAAGGATTGTGAGGGGAATATTAACCCCATGGTTAATTTGGATGGGAGAGTAGGGTTAATAAACTAGGGTTCATAGGTGTTCGTGTGTGTTCATGTGTGTGTGAGTGTGTATCGATCGAAGTTGGGGTAAAAGATGTGTGTTCGAGTTGTTCGTGTGTGTGTGAGTGAAATTTGATCTCATTTGGGGAAAAAGTGATGCACAGTAACTGTAAAAGGGTTATTAACTAACCGGGTTGGTCGGGTTAAGGGTGGGTTAGGGTTGGGTTGAGGTTCGGGTAATCGGGTTGGGGAATTGGTTGTGATTGGTTGAAAAGGTGGACCATGGGTAGATTTGACCCGGGTAAGACCCGCGACTTTTTGTAATCTTTGGGATAATTGCATTATCGGCCCTTGTGTTTGGCAAGCACAATATCAAGTTGTAATTAACTTTGGCAATTTGCATATTTAGCCCTTGTGTTTATAAAACAATAGAGTTGGGTTTGGTTGACTGTGGTTTAGCTGCAGTTGACTGTAGAAGGCTGAGGCATGATCTCTCTGGCTTCGGCTTTGATTTCTTTAGCTTCTTGATCACTCATCCGTTCTCGTGTTCGTTTTTGACTGATTTCTTGTGATATTTGACATATCCATACCTGCACACATAAAACTCAGATACAAGCACATTTTTGCCATTTTTGATCCGTTTTGGGTTTATTTGGGCCTTTTTAAGCATAAATAGATATGTGTATTCTACACTTATCAAAATTCCCCAAACTAAACGATTGTGTGTCCTCACGCAATATCACATGCCTTATAACCAAATACCTCAAAAATTCCCCAAACTAAACCTTTGAAAAGTAGCAAAGAGTTTTGTTTGAGAGAGATAAGAGATCACAAGTTATAAAACACCCGACTTCCCATTTTCTAAGATTTTTCTCTTTTTATGGATTTTCTTGATTATTAACTACCTAACTACAATTTATTTGTGTTGACATAATGCAATGTTTTCATTACCTCATTGGTAACTTTTAGGATCATAGAACAAAAAGCACATTTAAGCGTCTAAAAGATAACTTCATCATCCCCGATTTTTCACTTTTCCCATGCTAAGCTTAAAAACAAGATCACCGTTAATTACAAGTCATGACACTAACACTACTCATAAATACTAATTGTGTACTTACTTTTCCTCCCACAAATCCTACTTTTGTATCTCAAGATTTTACTTAAGTCATATACCCGAAGGATTTTACTTAAATCCTACCATGTATTATTCTTGATTGCATTTGATCTTTTGAGAAGGGCTAGGAGCTAATTATTGCGTTCTTAACCAAAAGTCTTAAAGAGCCTTCGGGTATATGACTTAAGTAAAATCCTGAGATACAAAAGTAGGATTTGTGGGAGGAAAAGTAAGTACACAATTAGTATTTATGAGTAGTGTTAGTGTCATGACTTGTAATTAACGGTGATCTTGTTTTTAAGCTTAGCATGGGAAAAGTGAAAAATCGGGGATGATGAAGTTATCTTTTAGACACTTAATTGTGCTTTTTGTTCTATGATCCTAAAAGTTACCAATGTGGTAATGAAAACATTGCATTATGTCAACACAAATAAATCATAGTTAGGTAGTTAATAATCAAGAAAATCCATAAAAAGAGAAAAATCTTAGAAAATGGGAAGTCGGGTGTTTTATAACTTGTGATCTCTTATCTCTCTCAAACAAAACTCTTTGCTACTTTTCAAAGGTTTAGTTTGGGGAATTTTTGAGGTATTTGGTTATAAGGCATGTGATATTGCGTGAGGACACACAATCGTTTAGTTTGGGGAATTTTGATAAGTGTAGAATACACATATCTATTTATGCTTAAAATAACCCAAATAAACCCAAAACGGATCAAAAATGGCAAAAATGTGCTTGTATCTGAGTTTTATGTGTGCAGGTATGGATATGTCAAATATCACAAGAAATCAGTCAAAAACGAACACGAGAACGGATGAGTGATCAAGAAGCTAAAGAAATCAAAGCCGAAGCCAGAGAGATCATGCCTCAGCCTTCTACAGTCAACTGCAGCTAAACCACAGTCAACCAAAGCCAACTCCATTGTTTTATAAAACACAAGGGCTGAATATGCAATTTGTCCAAAGTTATTTATATCTTGATATTGTGCTTGCCAAACACAAGGGCCGGTTATGTAATTACACCAAAGATCAAAAAAAAAACGCGGGTCTTAGCCGGGTCAAATAAACCCACTATCCATCTCTCAACCAATCACACGCTTACCCCCAACCCGATTATCCAATTATAACCCGAACCCCTAACCCGACCAAACCGGTTTAACTTATACCCCATTCACAGTTACTGTTACTCATTTTTACCCAAATGAGATCAAACCTCACTCACACACACACGAACAACTCAAGAACACCCCATAAACCCTAGTTTCTAAACCACTCACCCCCACACTAATTAACCTTAGGGTTAATGGCCCCCTCACAACCCTTAACCCATCCATCACTTTCAATTAACCCCAATCCCATTCCACCCTGGCATAATCTCACGATTCGATTGGATGGTGTGACGTATGTGAGTGTTTACACTCACAATACTAACACACTCCAAGCCACGTCGATGATCCGGGTTATACACATCTTAAATCCTACGGCTTACAAGGAGAGAGAAGAGATGGAGGGCCAAGATGAAAAAGAAAAGAAGGATCGAGAAGATAGAGGTGAGCTCAAGCTTGGGGTATAAAAACCCCCATCATTCCAGCACAAAGGGAGTAGTTAATTTAGGGTGATTTTTAGTTTATTATTGTAGTAGTTTAATTTTTCAATTCAGTTTTCTTTAGTAATGTAATTTCAATTTAATGTTATTTTATTTCGAATTGTAAGAAACTTATTTCAGTATTAATTAAAGTGTTATTTCATATTAAATTGTTTCTTCATTTTAATTCTGTCGAAGAATTTGTGTTTGTGTTTAATGATGAAGGCTTGATACCATCTTTGGAATTGGATGGCTGCTATGGTATCAAGAGGTGTTTTAGATGCTGTTGGTCAGCTTATAGGTTAGTATAGGTTGTGATTGTGATATAAGGGCTTATGTGGATTAAGCCATAAGCCCACACAGCTTATTGCTTTCTTGTTCATGCTAGAAAGCCAAGGTACACCTTATTTGATTTACATTTGTTCTATTTCTGTTTTCTTAATAAGCTGTGGGATTTGCTTAATGTTGATTAAGTAGATTTTGTTAAGTAGTGAAAATCTTCCAAGTGCTTAAAATTTGCTTTGTTGATTTAGTTGATAGGTAGATTACTAAGCTTCTAGAGCTTATAAGCTGATAAGCTTATTTAGCTTATTTTAGATAAGTAAAAGTTGAGTTTAAATTAGTTTTAGCTTTTTAAAATTCTGTTGAATAAGCTGTTTTTTTTATAATATGAATGCTGTTTGTTAAAAGTTAGAAGCTGCAGGGGCCATTCTTGCTTGTTTTTAAGTTTTTGTTAGTTTAAAATTTGCATAGTTAGTCCTTGCTAGTATCACAGTTAGTCCTTTAATTTTCATAGTAAGTCCTTAGTTAGTTTGATTGTTAAGTCTCGTTAATCCCAAGTCCAGGGACTATTTCTGCCATTAGTTCAAACTTTGTGTGTTATATAAAAACTTATATCACCCGCCTACCCTTATCTTTCTGATTTGGCACTTTCGGCCCATGTGTTTGTTTTGATTTAGTTTAAGTTTTATAAAAATAGTTTAATTAAGTAATAAAATTAGGTTTTTAGTTTAATTAGTTAAATTAGTTTTTAATAAATAGTTTAAAATTAGGGCTTTTAATAAAATTAATTTTCTGCATTTTTTCTCTTTATAAAAAGTATTTTTATAGAATTTTTAGTTTAAGTTTTATATTTTTAAAAATTAATTTTCAAATTTAGTTTTAAAACATTTAATTTTCAAACCTTTAGTTTTTTAATTTTAACCTTTTAAATAGAAAAATTAGTGATAAAAAATGTTTTTCTCATCTTTTTAAGTAATTTAGAATTAATTTAGTTTAAAAAGTATTTTTCTTAGTTTTTATCAATTTAATTTCTATTTTTAGGATTTAATTTAGATTAATTAGTGTTTAATTCATATAAAATCCAAAAAGCCTTTAAAAAATATTTCTAATTTTCCTAAAATTTTCTTTAGCATTAATTTAGGTTTAGGAATCTAGTTTACATTTTTAAGATTTAAATTGCATTTGTTTTCTTAAATGTCGCATTTTATTTACTTTCGTAATTAGTTTAATTTGTTAATTAGTTGTTTAATTGTGCCTTTAATTTTAGTAGTATAATTAAATCAAAAATATCTCTTTTCTTATTCAAATCAGGATCCAAACTTAAACGAGGTTTCCATTGCACGAGTCATTGGGGAAACGACCCGGGTGATCATACTTGCCCGGTCTAATATACGTATTCTATATATATATATCTTTGTGAGTGGAATTGTCCAAGGGATACTTGGGGATTTCCTTAATTTCTCTATAAGTATATTATTTTATATGTATGTAAAACTACGAATCAGATTACAAGTGTAGCAGAAGAAGGATGGCATATTTATTAGTCAAGATAAATATGTTGATGAAATTTTAAAGAAATTTGGGTTTACAAAAGTCAAGACTGCAAGCACAATAATGGAAACTCAAAAGCCTCTGCTCAAGGATGAAAATGGTAAAGAATTGGATGTTCATATGTATAGATCAATGATTGGTTCATTGATGTATCTTACATCTTCAAGACCTGACATCATGTTTGCAGTGTGTGCATGTGCTAGATACCAAGTCAATCCAAAGGTTTCACATCTTCATGCTGAGAAAAGGATTTTTAGGTACTTAAAAGTTTTTTTAAAGTCTTTTAAAGTTAGTATTGGAATGATGAATCTTTAAAGTCTTTTATCTCTTTATGTTTTTGTAAAGTTTTGTATGAATTAGTATTGTTATTCATTTCATTAAAAGTTTCTGCTGTTAAGTATAATTAGTACTGTTGGTTATACTTAATACTGCTGAGTTAATACTGTTAGTTATACTTAATACTATTATGTATAATTGATACTGTGATAATTGTGAAAATTGCTATGGTTTGTGTATTCTTGGTTTTTGGATTAACATTTTACAGGAAAAGCAAAGAAAAATGTTAAATTGATGATGGAAAAGCTGTTTAGAATGGAATTAGAGTTAATGCTGGTGACTCAAAGTTAATGCTGCTAGGCATAACTTACTACTGCTGGGTTACTACTGTTGGGTGAAAGTTAATGTTGTTGAGGGTAGTTTCATAAATACTTCGATTAAGGGTTTCAATCGATCCTTTAATCAATTTTACTCTTTCAAATACTCTCTAACTACAAACCCTAACTCAATTTCATCATCCATTATCAAAACCCAACACAAATAGTGAATCTAAAGTTTGCGGATACTCATAACATGGTCGCATTTTTGTCTAAACCCGAAGAGAGTGATGGGTTTGAACAAATTGTGGATTTTTTGGATGCACACCCTATAAAGTATGCACTAACCGTTAATCCCACATTAATATTTCTTGTATCCCCCGAACAGTTCTGTTACTGTCAGGGCTAAAAACTTATCAATGGGGAAGTACGTTGCATGCCCTAGTAGATGGAAGAAGATTATATCACTGAATCAACTGTTAGAAGACAACTTTAACTAGAAGATGCAGAAGGTATTGATTGTCTACCAAATTCTACCATCTTTGAACTTACACTGATGGGGTATGAGAAAATTTCACAAAAGCTAACTTTCTATAAGCTATTCTTTTCCCCACAATGGAAATTTCTGATTCATACTATTCTACAATGTCTAAGTTCAAAGACTACTGCATAGAATGAGTTTAGTAGTACTATGGCATCTGTAATTATCTGTTTGGCTACAAATCAGAAGTTTAACTTTTCAAAATACATTTTTGAATGTATGATTAAAAACTTAGATAATTTGTCTGGCAAATTTTTAATGTATCCAAGGTTTGTACAAGTATTTTTGGAACAACAACTTGATGATTTGTCAACTCATAATAGCATTTATGTTGTACCCTCTCACACTAAAAAGATTTTTGCAAATATAAGAAGGGTAGGAAAAGGGTTTTCTGGTAGAGTAACACCTTTATTTCCAACAATAGTGGTACAAAACCAATAACAAATTGGTGAAGTTTCAGCAATTCTAACTGATCCCATCACACACCCGAAGTTTCCAAGTGGTAAGCTAACCCACTTTGGACTTGAACATGTGTATGTCGTTTTGTGTTTGGTTGTTGCTGTTGTAGCCAAGAACACTTCGAAGGTAATACTCTTGACCCATGGATCCCTGCCTTGGAACAAGGGGGAGAAACGATTTAGGAGGAGAACGTGCATTGATATCTACTTTCTACCTCTATAAAGATATCAACCTTAAAATGATATCTCGCCTTTTTGATTTGACAAAAGGGGGAGAAGGAAATCAAAGAGCAAGAAGCTCATGAATCGGGGAGAAAACTAGTATAGCTAGCAATTACGAAAGCAAAAAGATATAGCTTACATGGAAATATAAAAGCTATGTAAGGCTCATTAGGTGAAGACAATGTTCAAGCTTCATCAAATTACAAGGCCAATATCAAGAAGCAAGCTACATCAACGACATCTTCATCTTCACTATGTTTGTCATTTTATTTGCTTTTAGAAATTTTATTTGTCATCATCAAAAAGGGAGGATTTTTGGTGCAACATTGACTAAGCTCTCCTTTATGTTTTAACGATGACAAATAAACATTCGCAAAACGTAAAATAACAAACAATAGCCAAAATCCGTAAAAACAAAAATGTGAATCTAGCAAGCTGGGCACGCATCAGCGCGCCACTCGTGGTATCCGTTTATATGGATTTAGTTTTGTCAGCTTTCCTCTTACCCGACACATGTGGAAACTTCAATAAAGGTATGTATATGATATTTGAGCATTTGGGAACACTCCAAATAAGGTTTAGACATAGAGAAGAGCAAAAATGAATCCTTCCATTTTTCAATAAAACGCCAACTCAAATATTTTTTCAAACGCCTCTAGCCAAGGCGAAAATTATTATCTAAAACTAGGAAGAAACTTTACTTTCTAGATACAATTATAACGAAAGTTATTTGTTTGAGCAGTTTATACACGTAAAATATAATATAAAATAATATTATATCCCGACGAGAGTAATTAAGAAAGATACCAAGTTACCCTTGATAAAATTCACTCTCAAAAATATATATAATATAATATAAAATACGTATAATAAACCGGGCAAGTATGATCACCCGGGTCGTTTCCCCAATGACTTGTGCAATGGAAACTTCGTTTAAGTTTGGATCCTGATTTGAATAAGAAAAGATATATTTTTGATTTAATTATACTACTAAAATTAAAGGCACAATTAAACAACTAAATAACAAATTAAACTAATTACGAAGATAAAATGCGACATTTAAGAAAACAAATGCAATTTAAAACTTAAAAATGTAAACTAGATTCCTAAACCTAAATTAATGCTAAAGAAAATTTTAGGAAAAAGAAAAATATTTTTTTTAAAGGCTTTTTGGATTTTTTATGAATTTAAAACTATTTAATCTAAATTAAATTCTAAAAATAGAAATTAAATTGATAAAAATTAAGAAAAATACTTTTTAAGCTACCTCAATCCTAAAATACTTAAACATATAAGAAAAACATTTTTAAACTACTTTTACTACTTAAAAGTTAAAAATTTAAAATTAAAGTTAAAAATTAAAAATTAAAGATTTAAAAATTAAATGATTAAAAATAAAGATAAGGATTTAAAAATAATAACTTTTTTTATTTAAAATAACCTAAGTGATTTTAAAATTAAACTAATATTTTTGTGTTTTTATCAAACTTTTTCTATTTGTATGGGTTTTGTAAAGTTAAAAGGTTAAAATTAAAAAAAATACTAAAGGTTTGAAAATTTAAATGTTTTGAAACTAAATTTGAAAATTATTATTATTTTTTTTTTTTTTAAAAATAATAAACTTAAACTAAAAAATTCTATAAAAATACTTTTTATAAAGAGAAAAATGCAGAAAATTAATTTTATTAAAAACCCTAATTTTAAACTATTTATTTAAAAACTAATTCAACTAATTAAACTAAAAACCTAATTAATTATTATTAAAACTTATTTTTATAAAACTTAAACTAAACAACCTAACACATGGGCCAATATGTCATTTTTGAAAATAGAGGGTAGGCGGGCAACTTATATGTGATTTTTCAATAAAAACACTAAGATCGATTAAAGGACTGAAGTGGTCCCTAACTTGGGGTCTTAAAACCAAGGACTAATATTTAAACTAACGATAAGGACAAAACGATGTAATAAAAATATGGACTTAACGGTTGTAAATTAACATAGGGATATTAGGGTAACTTTAAATTAAACAGAAGAAAATTTAGAAAATTGCTAGGACAGGCCCCTGAATTTAAATAAAATCAAAAACCTGCATCCTTTTTATATAATAAACTGCGATTAAATAATTTTTTTTGGACAAACTTTTATAAAAATTATTCCCTAATAATCTTGAAATAAGCTAAATAAGCTTATCAGCTTATAAACTCTAACAGCTTAATATTCCAACTCTTAAACTAAATCAATAAAGCAACTTCAAGGCACATGACTCTTTTTAACTACTTAATATAATCAGCTTATTCAAACTATTTAGCAATATCAAAACAGCTTATTTAACTACTTTTAAACAGAATATTAGAACAACTAACTAACAGCTTATTAGGAAAACAGTAATAAAACAAATGTAAAACAAATGGTGTGTACCTTAGATTTCCAGCTAGAACAGGAAACCAATAAGCTGTGTGGGCTTATGGCTTAATCCACATAAGCCCTAAATCAAACCAACCAATCCTAATCTAACCTATAAGCTGTCCAACAGCTCTAAACCTCATTGAACACATAGCAGCCATCCAATTCCAATAAGAATCAAACCTTGATCGAATCAATAATAACAATAACAAAAACTTTGACAGAATTTAAATGAAGAAGCAAATAGATATGAAATAATTCTTTTATTAATTCTGAAATAGTTTCTTACAATAAAAATAACAGGAAAATTGAAATTACATAAAAACTAATTAACAACTTGAATCGAAAAAATTAAACTACTTAAAAGATAAAACTGAAAAATTAAACACTAAAAAATTACTCTTCGTGTGCTGGAATGATAGGGGTATATATACCCGAAGCTTGAGCTCTTCACCTTCTCTAGATCCTTCTTCTCGCTTCAATCTTGGCCCTCCATCCCTTCTCTTTCTTTATATCTCAATCTCGATCGTTCGATTAAAGATGTGTAAACCCGGATTAATGACGTGGATAGATGTGTGTTAGATATGTGAGTGTATACACTCACACACGTCACATCACCCAATCGTATCATCTCAATTTGCCAGGGTGGAATGGGATTGGGGTTAATTGAAAGCGATGGATGGGTTAAGGATTGTGAGGGGGACATTAACCCTATGGTTAATTTGGATTGGGGTGAGTGGTTTGTAAACTAGGGTTCATGGTTCTTGGTGTGTGTTCGTGTGTGTTCATGTGTGTGTGAGTGAGTAAATCGCATTTGGGGGTAAAATAAGTGAATAGTAACTGTTATAGGTTTATTAACTAACCGGGTAGAGGTGGGTTAGGGTTCGGGTAATTGGGTTGGGGGTTTTGATATGATTGGTTGAGAGGGAATCCATGGGTAGATTTGACCCGGTATTATGACCCGCGACTTTTATAACTTTGGGGGAATTACATTTTCGACCCTTGTGTTTGGCCAGCATCTTTTTCTTAGTTATAAACAACTTTGGGCAATTTGCATATTCAGCCCTTGAACTTATGAAACAATGGAGTTGGGTTTGGTTGACTGTGGTTTAGCTGCAGTTGACTGTAGAAGGCTGAGGCATGATCTCTCTGGCTTCGGCTTTGATTTCTTTAGCTTCTTGATCACTCATCCGTTCTCGTGTCCGTTTTTGACTGATTTCTTGTGATTTTTGACATATCCATACCTGCACACATTAAACTCAAATACAAGCATATTTTTGCCATTTTTGATCCGTTTTGGGTTTATTTGGGCCTTTTTAAGCATAAATAGATATGTGTATTCTACACTTATCAAAATTCCCCAAACTAAACGATTGTGTGTCCTCACGCAATATCACATGCCTTATAACCAAATACCTCGAAAATTCCCCAAACTAAACCTTTGAAAAGTAGCAAAGAGTTTTGTTTGAGAGAGATAAGAGATCACAAGTTATAAAACACCCGACTTCCCATTTTCTAAGATTTTTCTCTTTTTATGATTTTTCTTGATTATTAACTACCTAACTACAATTTATTTGTGTTGACATAATGCAATGTTTTCATTACCACATTGGTAACTTTTAGGATCATAGAACAAAAAGCACAATTAAGCGTCTAAAAGATAACTTCATCATCCCCGATTTTTCACTTTTCCCATGCTAAGCTTAAAAACAAGATCATTAGTTAAGTGCAATCCAGTTGTTTAACTACTCCTAGCTTCCTCTACAATCTCGCCTACCATGTTTCTACAACTCACCTTAAGATGGTTGGTATAGTAAAATGAGCACTCTATTGTTTCTTAAGGGGATGCGGGATGGGGTTTAACATCAATGGCATACATGTCAGGCGCAAGAACTTTTTGGTTTGACAGAACTTCTAGTGCACTTCAATGCCTTCTAACTTGAGACTTAAATCCTTAATCTGTGTTTAACAAGGAAATGTATTTTTATTATGCTATGCGCGTGATCTTAATAGACTCAAACATTTCCTTGTAATGCTCATAACCTTTTCCTATTTCTCTCTTAAACACTCATATCTGTTCAAGAAGATCAGTGACATCTTTATCATTATAAGGTTCACAACTTCGGTCATTCACATTCGAGACTAGAACTTTATAAGCCTCTAATTCACTTGTCCTTTTCTGAAATATGAAATTTTGATTTTTTTTTATTTTCAGATTCTTGATCTAAAGAAAGAGTTAAAATCAGGGAGCCTCCTGTGATTTTGTGATTTGTTATATCAAAAACTTTCTTGAAGATGTTTTGATACTTCAATTGCAAATTTAGGTATTCCCTTTCAAGTTTTGAAATATGTTTTGACTCATTATGAACTCTCGACATCTCAGCTTCAAGATCTAGACAACGTGATTTTTTCACATCATACAACAGTTGATTCGACAAACAATTGGCAATCAGATCTCATTTCACAATGAGAAAGTTTTTCTTTACAATTTCAGCACATTGCTTGTCTACAGTATTCTGGTCCACTTCATCATTCATTTGATCAAAAATTTCTTCCATTACTTTAACTTCTTTAAAGAGAGCCGTTTGAACTCCTGCAAAGTGTTCTTTAAGAGTTTTGAAAAATGGAATAACTTCAGTGAGGTAACATCTTTTTGTTTGCTCAAAACCTCTTTCCCCTTCTGTAACACCTGTTGGGGTGATTCTCTTTTTGCAAGTTTTGTCAAATTCCATAAAAAGTTATGAGAGTGCATAAAAGATTAATCTTACTTTACTTTTGAGTTGGAAGAACTCTGGGGACTAGCTTGACAGGCGTAATGGGTGGAGAATACACTGTCAATGCTAAAAAGTGGTTTTGTAACTGAGGTCCCAGCCTTTTTCTTGTCATTTCATCTATGGAACCAAAATATCTGTTTTCTGGGTCCAGATTTCTTTGGTGGAGCAAAGGTTGCTAAGAAGGCTCTCCTTCGGTAATCAGGGGGGGGGGCAATCCTAACTTTATTTTCCACACATAGAGGGCTTTTCATTTTTTCCATCATTCTTCTCCTAGTTATCTCAGCTTATCTCACGAGTATCTCTGAGTCAAGTACAACAGTGGGTGAAATGATGGGTCAGACAAGTACATGACCATTATAGAGAAGCATACGAGCTTGCTTGCACGGAGTGAGATATAAGGGGATTTTTTGTAGCTATTGCTACCTTGTCCTTTCATCATAAAACGATTTTGGTTTACATAACATGTGAACCGTTTGAACAGACTGATCTGGTTTTGTATAATCATCTTCAACCCTTTTCTTTATCCTTATTAATGTCCAAAAACTATCAAGGAATTTTGGTCTTCTTTTTAACAAAAATCCATTTCAAAATGATCGCATCTCCCTCACTCTATTTTATTATGGTTAAGGGTAGAACGAAGTTGTAATAGTGCGAATGAAGTATCCGATTTAAAGAAGTATCTTTTTGATTTCGTCAGAGATAATTAATCTCATTTGAGTTTCATCAATCTTTCGTTTTCTATCAGTAATTCCAGAACTTAGCACCGGTGATCATACACCCCAACCCATTTCCTTATATCTCGCAAGTTTTAAGGTCAATGAATCATTAACTACCCTGTCTGGCTTATTGCTAATCTACTTTTGACACTCGTTGAACTCCCTCCCTCTTCATGCATTTCATTGATAGTGACATTAATGCATCATGGGCAAAGAGGGGGAGAGGCGAGGGATTACCTTACTTTGTACACCATTTCTTCATGTTGTCGGAATAATATACTATCACGATCGTGATAATCAGCAGTAGAGTCAACAACCGTATTGTGATGTACATCGTTTTGCATCTCGTGTACTTCAATGATACTTATTCCATATGATTTTACAAAGGTATCATGATCTTGTACATCAAATGGAGTATTCGAGTCTGTATGGTCCCGATCTTCATCGTAGATTAGATCTCCAGAAGAAAGATTTTACCAATGAACATGTCTGCACATTAGGAGCCTTCATCAACGTCAGAGGTCAAATGCGTCACATTGATCAGCTTTTAAAGATATAATTCCACATTGAGTGCCAATCATTCTACGGGTGAATCATCCACAAAAACTCATCGTTAAGTTGGTAACCTGTTCTCCTGCAAAAACAACGACTGTGGATCATTACCTCCAGTACAAGCATCATTCTCCAGGGCTTGCATTATAGCATCTGTCCCTTGAAGTAGTCTGAATCATTGGAAGTCCTCTTTGGGGTTGATCATCTCGTGCTATGTGCCTTAGACCCATTTAACAGTTGCATCACTTAATGGGTTTAACTTAGACCAAGATAATAATGCCTCCTCTGTTCTGACCTCCTACATTCCCAGCTACAACATTTCCTCTTGCATTGTTTCTCTAAAATGGTCTTCCTTGATTATTCGCATTGTATCTTCCACGGACATCTTGAACCACAACTCTGCATCTCTTGAACCCTAGCTTTGTTCCATCAATTAGAACGAGACGTTCTAAGTATATTGTTTGTTGAGAAGATGTTGATTTGTACGATTGAGTGAGTAGCACGTGAGTTGGTAAACTTTCAATCAAGTTTCAGTGAAGTAACTCCGATTCCAGTTGAAAGTTTTCAGCAGGAGATGGTTCATTTGAAGGATGAGGAGACTTGAAGATGAGTTGAAACTCCTGAACTGAGGCAATTCGACACTAATGCTAAAGGGATCATTAGTTGATGAAGGAACATTCATCATTGTTCTGTTCTCATTAGCAGTACCACATCATGTATGCTTCAAATAGGCATAAAGCTGTATCAAAATAGACTCCTTCAAAACCTCTGTTAATTTTGACTTCTACTCCCTCCACGTAACGATGTTGTATTCACAAACTTAGAGTTAAGCTGCATTCTGGGCATGGTCATCTTAATGTTTCTCATGTCGTTAATAAGCTTTGTAAACCTAACATAGTAAACATGAATGGTTTCTCTTTTGATTTGACAGAAGTGTTCAAATTCATCGTATAATTGAGATTCCCGGTCATCCTTTGTCAATTCAGAACCTTCCAGAATCATCTTCACATTGTCCCAAATGTCTTTTGGCATCAGTGAAAGTGGTTTGATGATTGGTAGATGGTATTTTGAATACCTTGAGTAGATATATTCGTAGCAGGGAGGGGGGGGGGGGGGGGGGGGGGGGGGGGGGGGGGGGGGGGGGGAAAGACTAATGTCGCTTTATACTGGTGTCCTTTTTGTTCAGCTGAAAGGTCGGCAAAGACTCTAGCACGTTCTGGACCTAGATGAAGTGCACCCTCACCTCCTTCAGTAAGGGTATCTCTCATTGTTCCCATTTGAAATGGTCCTTCAGTAATGGACTTCATTATATTCTCTCCATTATCCTTTCCCAGACAGTACAGACGTATATGTATTTTGCCAAGATTCAAAGTCTGTTCTTATCAAGCATTGGTGGGCGTGTATCAGAACCGGCACACTGAATGTCTTCTGACATACTAGACATCTAAGTTTTAATTATGATATGATATGTTTTGATCGATCAATTAGATTAGTGAGTACAGAAGACGTTAACTAGTGGTGAGGTTAACGATTTTGTATAGTGAGATTAAGTCCCCAATGTTTTATATCCAATTGCTCAAACAGTAGCTCAACTCGCTGCCAGATTAGCAACTCGCCGCGATGAAATAAAAGCAACCCGCCGCTGGTTTAGTGAGGCAAACCGCCGTTTGCAATTTCAAGCAACCCGCCGCCTATTGTTCAAACCGACGTAGCTTCTTTTAGATAATTGCAATTAAAAAATATTCAAACCCGCTTCAACCTGTTCTAAACCGCTGCCTATTACAATAAAGCAACCCGCCGTGTGAACAACTCGCCATGTGAACAACTCGCCGCGATGTTAAGCAACTCGCCGTCAAAGCAACCCGCCGTGTGTCAAACAGTTGGTCACCTACTAAATAAAATATTCTTTTTACGCAAACCGCTGTGAAGAAATTCTGGCAAACCTCCACGATGAACAACGACTTTTATCACACAAAATCACTTATAAATAACCCTTTTGAACGATTTTGCTTGATTTCTTTTGCACAACACAGTACCACAAGGCAATAGCAACTAGAAACACCCAAACTTTAACATTACAAACATCAAAATCTAGAGAAATTAAAAAAACGAGCTAATAACCTTCAAAAGCACACTTTTCGATCTATAACAAGCAAGAAATCGCACATACACACGATCTAATCATCCCATGAGCTCTGATACCAATTGTGGTATATCTTATATCATAACACGGGGTCGATTCTTGGACTTGGCTAGTTTCTAGAGAGAGAAACACATGAGAGAGATTTTCTAGTGAGAGAAAATGTGTTTAATAAGAAAAGTAAAAATGACTAGCTTGCCTATTCCAAAGTTGGAAGAGGCTTATATAGTTTTTACATTATACCGGGTATTAGTACCCGGTTTAATACCGAAAATCATACTATTAACTATTAAACTACGAGCTATAATAAACAGTAAAATACACGGGGTGACCGAGTCTTTTTCTAATATTTAACATTCTTCAACCCAATTCAAAGCAAAACATAGGTTCAAATTTCAAACCCACAGAACCATACCACTGCCACTGAAGCAACAAATATGAGGTATACTCCATCAGGTTTGGTCAATTTAAACAAATCAAATGAATAAAGGAAAAAAAGGTGGTGAGTCAAAGGTGGTAGCGATTTGTTTGCAAGTATGGCCACGTGAAGGTGGTGGTGTCGGTACGTGGAGTTGTTGTTGGTGGATCGGCGACGGTGGTTGTTGTGATGTGAATGTGATGTTGATGTTTAATAGATGGTGGAGTGAATTTATTTTGAGGTGGGGTAGTGTTGAGTAAGAAATCTAAGTTTAGGGTTTTTAACTCTTGTGAAATTTGGGGATTTTTGGGTTTTTATTTAAATTGAATATGGTTGTTGGATTTGTTTTAGGTGGATGCTTGACCAAAAATTGCCGACGACGGTGAAGGTTAGGTGGTGGTGGTGGGGTCGCTGGTCTGCCGTGGATAGTGATGGTGGTGGTAAATAGTTATATGGTTTGCTAGTGATAACAATAGTAATGGTGGCGGTGACGGGTGATGACATTGGTGGCACGCTGGTGTTGGGACGGTCGGCAGTGGTGGTGGCTGGGTTTGGTTATGTTTGTGTTAGTAGGTGTGTTTTTGAGTATTGTACTAAAAACAAGGCTCGATTAGTTGCTAAAGGATACCGTCAAGAGGAGGGGATTGATTTCGAGGAATCATTTGCACTAGTTGCTAGAATAGAAGCTATTCGTATCTTCATTGCCAATGCTGCCAACAAGAACATGACAATCTACCAGATGGATGTCAAAACGACTTTCTTAAGCTTCGCGAAGTGGTATATGCTAGTCAACCGAAAGGATTCGTAGATCAAGACAAGCCAAATCACGTGTACAGGCTCAAAAAGGCACTTTATGATCTTAAGCAGGCCTCACGCGTGCGGTATGACATGCTGTCCAGTTTTTTACTATCACAAGAATTCTCCAAAGGTGTAGTCGATCCAACACTCTTCACCAGAAAAGCAGGCAACAACATCTTATTGGTACAAATTTATGTCGATGATATAATATTTGCCTATACTAACCCTGCTATGTGTGATGAATTTGCTAACATAATGACTTCTAAGTTTAGGATGTCGATGATGGGCAAAATGTCAATCTTTCTAGGACTTCAAATTTCTCAAAGTCCTAAAGGCATCTTCATAAACCAATCTAAATATTCTTTAGAAATAATCAATAAATATGGCATGCTATCTAGTGATCCTGTTGACACCCCTATGGTGGACAAAAGCAAATTGGATGAAGATCTACAAGGGAAACCCGATGATCCCACACATTACCGTGGTATGATCGGATCCCTTATGTATCTTACATCCAGTAGACATGACCTCGTATTTGTAGTGTGCATGTGTGCCCGGTATCAGGCAAAGCCTAGCGAAAAGCACCTACATGCAGTTAAATAGATCTTTCGATACCTAAAAGGAACCATTAATATGGGTCTTTGGTACTCGAAAGATACCGCCATCACTCGTACAACATATGCAGATGCAAATCACGCCGGGTGTCAAACCATCACCAACCTGCAATCAAGATAGTTAGATTTCCAAATTAAGTGATAAGAACTATTAAAATGTTACAATGATTTAACAATACCTTTGGTTTTCTCATTTTCCAGTGTGTTTGCTCATCATGAATTGGAAACTTCTCATTGGCTTGATCATTTTCTAGTATCGTAAACGGGTCTATCAAACCATTACCCACATCTCTCAACTGATGCATCAAGTTGTCCATATATTCCTTCTGCTCTATCAGAGTATCACTCTCACCAACATCATACACCCTATTAGGTCTAGAACATCCCGTACCTTATGTGCTTGAATTTTTCTTACTTTGATTAGGAGTTTTTTGTCCTCAATGTTTCTCTTCCTAAGTGAGATAAGCTCATCCTCACCCCCAGAGAGATAATCTACAGACTTGTCAGAGTATTCACTCTCAGAATCTATATTACCCTAATACATTTCTTCCAAATCTGCACTACCCTTAGACCTTTGTTCCATATCTATGTCACTATCAGAATCATCATCCTCATTAAGAATAGGGTTTACATTCTCCTTAATAACAATACCACTATTCTAACTCCTAGCAGACTTTCTACTAGCATTCTCTTCATCTACCATTATTCCTTTACCCTTGTCAGCTAACCCTTTACCCTTGTTAGCTAAACCTTTACCCTTGTCAGCTAACCCTTTACCCTTGTCAACTACAGTAGTCACACTCATGTCATCATCAGAAGCTTTACTAGCCATATCTGCTTTCTCCTCATCCCAACTAACTAACTCTTCTACACTCATATTACCAGCATCTTTTATACAATTTTTCCTTCTAGACTTAACTTCATCCCCCGACCCATAAAAACACAAATTCTCAACATAAAAGAAGGCTAAGTCCTGAGGCCCATGTGTTATGTACACATGTATTTTGCCATATGAATGGGCATGGTCATACATAGCTAATAAATCCATTTCATTCTTTATTATTTTCAAACCTACATCAAGTTCACACTGAGGTATTGTAAAGAACAGTTCATAAAGGATAATAAACTTTGTTTCTTCTCTTAGAAAATCACGTGCAGTTGCTAAGTCTAGTTCATTATCCTTATGAACACTCTAATGATAAACAAGACCATTTTCATACCTTAGTGTCATGAAGTTGAATCTACCATGTAGTGCACATCAAATATAAAAAATGGAGAACCAGAAGGTGCCATACTGCAATTTAAATACAAATAAATTATTACATTATTATTAAACCAAAAAAACCCTAACTCAAATACATAAAAAAACATAAATTGATGACAAATCAAAGTGGGGACATGTATATTTTAAGATAATGTACCTTTTGCACCAACCAATTTTGGTTAAACTCAGATCACGAAGTACAATTGTCTGATTTCAAAATTTATGGTTAGGCTTTATGTGAAAGAGATGTGTCGGGTATTTGGGGAAAATAGGGGACCAGTGGGGATATATCTAAAAAGGGACTAATAGTGGAAATCTTATGTGGCCATGTGTGGAAAATCTTATGTGGCAAAAACTTTGACATGGCATGTCCAGCTGGAAATCTTAACCGGTTACCTATGGTCTAGGTAAACGACTACACACAATAGATGGAATTCAAATGTTTAGTAATTTAATAGAAAAAAAAGATGACTACACAGAATTACAAAAAGTGGTAAGTTGGATACATTTCCAAGCAATTTGCCCTTAGAAATATTGATTTGCACATAGAGCTTAGTATAGATACCGAGCTCCATCACGTTGAACCCCCAAGTTGTATGTTAAAGTGTCGTAAAGTAATTTATAAATGTTTGTCGTCAAGTGTCAAGTAACTTGTAAATGCAAAAGTTAAAGTGTGTAAGTCAATTGTTATAGAATGTGTTCAAGTATTTTGGGTGAAATGGGTCAAAAAGGGGTGTTTGGTAAAACACCCGTCACATTGAAAAGGTATGTTTTAGTGGGTCGTTGAGACCACAAATGTTATGTAATGGTTTAATATGAAGTATAAATGAGTTCTGGAAGCTCTTGTAAAGTTTCGGGTTAAAGAAGTCAAGTTTTGGGTCAAAAGGGCTTTTATGCATAATGTTTCTACAAGTTCTGGGTATGATGGCCAAATACGGTGTATCTAAGATTGTGGATATGGCGTATTGAGGTTTAGGGTTTATACGGCGTATCCATTTTCATGGATACGACGTATCCCTGTCTAATGCCCTCGATTTTTGGTTAATATTGTTTTCGTCGTAAAAACTAAACCGTAAAGAGTTAGAAGTCGTGCCTTATACCGTTGGAAATGTATTTGAGTCTATTTTATGTTAAAGATACTTTATAAGGCTGAATGGTAATGTATTTATGTCAGTTTATCAAAGAGTGATACGAGGTCATTCCCGATCATGCGTTTGAGCAAAAGTTTTTATTTTTTGGTAAATTTTATAGTCGGAAAAGAGGCGTTTCAAATGTCATCGACAGTCGGGGGTGAAGAATGCGAATAATATTGTGGAGTATCATCCGAAACAAAAGCTTTGAAGTTGTACTTGTATGTTTAGCGTCGATATTCAAAATGCAAGTGTAAGTTTTTTTCTAACTATATGTCGTGGTGTTTGTTAGGAGGTTACATTAAGGTGGGTTCTGGTTAGGGCTTATGATACACGTACTACCACACTCCACTATCATCCTTGACCTTTCTTGTACACTCGACACATGATGTATAATACCAGTCTCACGAGACATTGGTTATTGTTGCTTCACAGCTGAACCTGACACCCTGTAACCATGAGAAAACCTGAGTATCATCTAAAAGACATTGGTAGACATTTGCTAATATTTTTGGACTAAATAGTAAAATAGGAAAATAACTCTGATATAAGTATAGGGATTCTTTAGTATGTGATACTAATAGAAGTTGACCTTGTAGGTGTTTGCGTTTTGTCGAAGCAACAACGCTAAGGAACATCTGCTCCTTAGCTTCTCTTTGTCTGGATCTTCGAGGAGGTATTTGCAGACCGCAAACGGCGGACTAAAGGGGTTCTTTTTCTAGTATCTATTTTCATATTCATGGGCGAATAGCCAATTTATGTGGCGGAAATCGCTGATGAAAATCAATAAGTCAAAGTTCGATTATGGTGTATGTCAGGATCGCTCGGCTTCTGGGATGTCCAGATTAAAGTAGTAGTGCGTGGCCGGTGAGACCGACAACTGCAAGTCTGTAATGTTAACGGTTAACACTATAAGCGCATACTTCTCTCAGACATAATATATTCTTAGGCTATTTAAGTGTTAAGTGAGTATTTGTGTATCAGGGCACCTGACATGAGCTAACAACAATAATCACAGGAACTTTCGTCGTTTCAACCAACATGTCATCCCACATTGTGAACTCTGTGATATTTCTATCGTTGATGCATAACTTTAATCAGTTTCCAAGAGAAGAGCGTGTCACTTATTTTATATGTAAATTTTTTTTGGACACATGAAGCTACTTACTCCAAATTCTCAATGTCAGCCTTTCTTTTAACAATTTGCCTCTTATTAAGATCTTCGGAAATAACCAAATCACCCACTAATCGAACACAACCAATATAGTCTGTCAACATAAACAAAACTTAAGTTAGATGTTTTTTTACAGAAGAAGAAGAATATAGGTACGTGTTACATGTTAGAATAGGATGTTGGGGTTTGCCCTGTCTGTCTGGCTGAGGTATCTTGAAGTCAAGCTAATTATACAAAACGATGTTAAAGAAATGGTTTGAAAATCCAACCACTGATATGTTTTTAAAATTAGTGTACTCGTTTTGTTTTCAAGAGTCCGCTGCCACGGGCTTGTTGGTTCGCAACTGAAATCACATATTCTGTAGGGCATAACCAATTTCGAGGATGTCATTTCCCTACGCACATCAAGACATCATAAGACATATATTACTAAGTCATACGCCTGCTACAAATTTAAGTATTTTGAATTTACCTGTCTATCAAGCAATATGTAACAATAACAAACCGGCATTGGCATTGGAACGTTTCGGGCTATCCATCTACGGTGTACGCTGGCTTCTAAAATTTTGTTTATGTCCCCCAGTTTGAGATGTCCAATATTATTCTCTGCCATTCTAATGACAAGATTAAATAGATAAAATTTAGTACAAAACAACGACACATGCAACAAAGAGCAATAAGGACCGCGTGACAAAAAAAACAACATAAATCAAGTAACGCATATAATAAGAAACATATTCGCAAGTGTCACTCCCAACAAATACGTGATAGAAATACCATAATGCATCATCACAAGCGTTTAACATTTTATATAAAGACTCAATCATATTAGTTCAATAATAGAGTAAATAAGAAAATAATTACAAAGAAATCCGTGTGGCTTAAGTTTTTGTTAACATATTTTTATAAACTATATTTTCGCAGTGTTCGACAGTCGATTTTTATTTTGTTTAAAAAGTAATTTTATTGTATCGGCCGATCTTGCCCTGCAGCCCCTCTGGCAAACCAAAATCCTGAAACAACAATGCCTTCAACATTCGCATAAAAAACATTCAAAAAACAAACATCGAACAACGCGACATCCAGTCCTTGACCATAACCGACTATGGTTGAAAGGAAGTACATTGATACCAATAACAACTCCATGCACCACAAATTTACCAAAATGCTTGAACAATGTCACTAATAAAATACAAATGTTCTAAAACTTAACAAACAACAATTTGATACACCACAAATCTACCTAAATGCTTCAACAATCTAATTGATAAAATTCAAATGTTCTAAAACTCGACAACCTAAAATACCAGTTGTTAAGTTCCACTTTCCATAACCACTAATTACATGAACATGGCAGACCTAATGCACCAACAAATCAAAATCCCCTACTTGCATAAAGACAACAAACCCAATGCACTAGCAAACCAAAAAATTCGAGCAAACAAACCACCAAAACTCAAAGTAAACCACATAGCTAGACCTTCCAAACCACATACTCAATTTCATATTCTAAAACCCCTAACCACAAGCAAACATAAAATAGTCGAGTCACATTACATAGTTACACCGTCCAAACCACACACACATCGAAGAAGCATGAAAGAGAAGTTGTTTAAACATACCTACAACAAAGGAAAGCCGAAAATTGTTTTGTGAATGGCAAGATGGACACAATTATGCATTCCGCAACCCCTAACTACAGACAAAATATCAAGCAATCGAACCACATTAGATAGTTAGTTACACTTTTCAAACCACACCCACAATGAAAAAGCATAAAAAGGAACCTGCTTAGGCATACTTGCAACAAAGGAAGCTTGAAAATTCTTTTTGTCAATGGCGAAATGAAGATTGCATGACAAGACCAACCACCTACTACATGTAGAAATTCCAAACGAAGCTTCCATCTCTAATATATATCT
This sequence comes from Tanacetum coccineum, assembly GCA_026074375.1. Classification (NCBI taxonomy): domain Eukaryota; kingdom Viridiplantae; phylum Streptophyta; class Magnoliopsida; order Asterales; family Asteraceae; genus Tanacetum; species Tanacetum coccineum. The sequence goes on along the minus strand of BQNB010018451.1, from coordinate 41,061 downwards.
AATCAAAATGATAATGAAATGCATATGTTAAGCATGCAAGAAAGCTAGGTAATTAAGTGATAAGTTAATGGAAAACCCCTAACAACAATACCCCTTAAACCATTATTTTAATCCTCTAAGTCGACGACTCGGCTCGATGTCTCAACAGTGCCGGCTCAAGCCGCGGCTCCGTAGTGCACCCACGCCGTTCCACCCCCTCAAGCCAATCCTCAAACCCGGCGGCTTCGCAACAGTAACGGCTCCAAACCCCAACTTGGACAAATGTTATATAGTATAATAAAACACAACTTACATAAAAAAATACGACTAATAAAACAAATTGTACAAATGATGAAAGTACTAAGTAATGTGGTATCATTTATTTGACATGATACAAATCAACCATATGTTTTCTAATATTACAATCACTTATTTGAACCAAATCATAATGACCATTTAACTACCTTAATATTTTAAGTATAATAGCCATATGTTTTATACTTTTTTCTTTATCGTCGTTTATGCCATCTTTCTTATCTTTATATTTTCTTTTTATCAAACGCCTCTTGTTACATTAATTTTTGTCAGAAACAATGTCGAGTACCGATTAACTTCATAATACTATCCGCATTCGTCATGAAAAACATATAATCAAAATATATTAGTTGTCGAAAAATTTAATAATAGGGTACCCGCTACCGCAACACGCGAGTACCCTGCTAGTAAGGGTGTTATGGGTCGGGTTGGCCGGGTTCGTGTCGGGTCAAAGCCGGGTTAAGGCTAAATGTTATATACCCAAACTCGACCCTATTTGAACTCGGGTTAATCGGGTTCGAGTCGACCTGAATATGAGTAAACTTGTTAAAATTTTGCCTATTTGTTTTGATATAGATTGATAATTTATATAAAAATATATTAAAACAAAAAAGAAAAACTCTTATACGGGACACACGGGTCGACCCGAATCCGAGTTAGCCAAACATTTCAACCCGATACCTGACCCTATTTAATATTCGGGTTGACCCGAATACAATTTTTGACCAGATAACCCGACGTGAATTGGTTTAGCCGGGTTCGCGTTGAGTTCGGGTCGGATCGGGGTTTTTTACACTCTACACATGCTAGTACATAGTAATAAGTTGACATTTTTAAAGACCTATAAATTAAGCAAGTCAAGTAGCAGCATAAGTAAAAGGGTGGTGCGAAGAAACACAAAATCCAAACATTTGGGGGAAGAACTTACAAGAATGACATCATCCTTTATCGCCTCCACCTCTACTACCAGCACTTCAACATTTCTTCTTATAAACCCTAATAACAATAAATATCTCAATTCCTTAAACCCTAGTAGAACAAAACCCAATACTTTTAGTTGCTTTGCTGCTAAACAACAACAACAACAAAAAACTGGCCCACCTGTCAAAAAACAACAGCAGCAGCGTAGGTCGAATAAGCCACCACTTAAAAAGAATAAGAATAACAAAAATGGGTTTAACAAGGGTTTTGGTGGTGATGAAAATGAGGATGATGATTTTGAGGAAGAAAGTGTTGGTTCTTTGAGTACAAGTAAAGGAAAAGGGAAAGGGAAAGGGAAAGTGAGGTATCAGCCTTTGCCGTTGCCGAAACCGCCTGCCGGGTTTCTTGTTGATGATCAAGGAAGGGTTATTGCCGTTTCGGATAGACGTATTGCTACCATTGTATGTTTTCTAATGTTTTAGTGTTTATTAATAAACCTGCTTAATAGTAATAATGCTTAGGATCGCTTATCCCCACTATTTGACGTATTGCTACCATTGTATGTTTTTATCTTATTGTTATACTCCGTGTTTATTATAGATAATAAAACTACTGCTTTTTGCGTTTAAATCAACACTAGTATCCCCTCCGATACACGTATTTGCTCCATTGTATGTTTTTTTATATTTGTTAATTGTTTGAAACTGCTACTTATAGGAATAACATCTATGCATTTTAACACTCCCTCCGTCCCAGTATTACTGTCAGTGTTGTAAAAAGCGGGCTAGGCAGGCATACACCGCCTCGATTTATGGCTAGGCGGCCAAACTAGGCGGAAAAGTTAAAAGGCGGTCAAACATCCGCCTAGGCGGTCAACGAAGTCAACGAAAGTCAACAAAAAGTCAACATTTTAAACTAAAAAATAGAGGTTTTCTTTCCAATATACCCGACCCAGATTTATTTTAACATAACATCTTAACACAAAAGAAAATACATCGATTGTAAACACAAAGTCATGGGTTTTTCGAATTCGAACCAATTAAACAATATGGACAAGTTGAGAATCAAGCATCAATTTAATATTAATGTTTGAAGTATTTGAAGTGATAAGTTCACGTTTTAAGTTTTAAGTACTTGAATTGTTATATATATTTGTCTATTTTGCAACTTTAAACTATGTGAACTTTGATTATTTGAAATTAGAAGTATTTTATATTTATATACATAAATTTCCAATCCGCCTAGGCGAATTCCGCCTCGAAGGTGGTCGACCGCCCGACTAGCGCCTAACGATTTTTGAAACATTGATTATTGTTCACAATTCCATTTCGGGTTGTCCCAAATAAATTGTCCATTACTAAAAATAGATAGGGAAATTTGATTGAGATTACTATATTACCCTTACTTTAAGGTGTTAAGGGTAAAACTTCTTCAAAAAGTAAGATAGAGAAAGCTGTGATGATGATGCTGTGACGATGATGCCTTTTCTTAATCATGAAAGTAGGGTGATATACGAAATTAATCCTTTTCTTAAAGTGTGTGGTTTTTGTTGGCGGACAATTATTTTAGGACGCAGGGAGTAAGCTACTATACAAAACACTGACTATGACAGTATGGAAACATAAAGAATTATCAGTTGTAATATTAATTAAAGATAAGCCTAGTTTTAATTCCAATATATGTCTTCTAGCTAGAATAACTTTCAACTGCGTAACTTAAAATGATGTTAGGGAAGATACTACGTGATTAACCTATGCGATTTAATAGTGTAGGTGAAAAGAAATGGGTCATACCCTTTAAGAATCCGTCAAGGTAAAGTGTGTTCGACCTCCTAAAGAGCTTAATTCAGATTAAGTGGATCAATAAGTTAATAATAGTTTTGTAATAGTATCTGATATATTAGTCATTTGAAATTCATTAAATGGCAGAGTTGTTGCTGTTTCGGATAGACGAATAACTACCATTGTCTGTTTCTAATGTTATATCTTCTTATAGTGTTAATAATACTGCTTATGTGCTTATTGTGTTTAGATGAAACAGTAGTAACAGTGTATAGGATTGCTTATCCACACTGTTTATCCTGTTATTTGAAAATGAAATAAGTTGTTTTGGACAAGCATATTGGCGAGATTTATTTCAAACTACTTATTCCAAAAAGATGATTAGCAGTTTTAATTAGCAATACCAAACTCCCCATATTCTTGACTGTAATAGTATGATGATATGTATGAGATTTTGAATAAATTATCAGATCTGATTTTCTGAAGTTAGGGGCATAAGGCAAGGATTGCAAGTTGTGGTATCGATAATGTCAATGCATGTGTGTTAGAATAATCGTCAAGTGTAGTAGTGTATACAAAAGAGACTTGTTATAGAGGTGCCCAATTTAACCAGTTTACATGAAAAAAGTTTGCTTGATTAAGCTAAAAAATGTGACTGAAATACAAATAGGTCATGCACTCTATAATTCGGTCAAGGTATGTTAAAGTATTTCGACCTCTCAAATTTTATACTTAAACAAGGTGATAAATTAATGTATACTTTCTGCAATCACTTTTCAACTCCTTACTTAACCTACCCATCTTACAACCTATACAGTTAAGTAAAACTGTGTTTAGCTACGCATTGTCTTACACAGTTGTCATTTACAAGCATAAGGATAACAGTATAACACCATCTTAACCCGGGTATGCTCGTCAAGTATATTATTTTGGTCGGAATCTAGGATCCTTGCGCAAAAAGGTTAGGTTTGGAATGGAAGCAAACCGATTCAAGGCAGCATGCTACCTCCTTCAAGTTTCACTTTAGGAATGCCTTTAAAGCTAGCTCTCTTCTTTAGAAACCTGAAGTGTTGCTTGTTGGGAACATGAGCTGTAGACCTGTAGTGCTGAATAAACATCTTTTCGTAACAAATTAACTTGATTGTATTGCCGTCAAAATGATATTTTAGACAATGACAACTGAGGGTATATACTAGGTGCTCATTATTTATTTATTTTTTTGGTGGGGTGGGGGGGGGGGGTTTCTAATTAGCTTATTTTTCTGGCTTATGGGGTTATTTGAATTATGAAAAGCAAAAAAGCCCCCTTCTTTTTTCGGCTTATAAACCATAAGCTGAATTTGATAAGCTCATAAGCCGAAAAAGTATGCTTACGACTTGCGAGCTTTTCAAAAATCATACAAGTCCATAGGCCGGCAAAATAAGATAATTCAAACACCCCTTTAGCTACTGCAAGCTCACGCTCTGCTGTATTTGTTAAGTAATATTTCATTTGCCTTTTATTCTATGTGATAGAATCGCTAGAAGTATAAGACGAGGATCTGTCAATCATATCCAAAACTGAAAGAACCTTCTGGTATTCAGTTGTTTAGAAATGTGAAATTCTCAGACTATGTAGTCGCTAATTGTCATGGCTTCTTATTTGCAACATACTAAATTGTGAAAACTCATGCGCAGGTTGATCCTGCGAATAATTTTCCACTAGAATGTGTTATCAGACGAGTTTTTAGAAGTTCACAAGGAGATGAATGTATGCTGCTGTGCCCTATTGATACGTAAGTAAACGTCGCACTTAGATATTACAAAGACTTGAAGTTATTAGTCTAGTATGTTTCTAATCACTCACTCATATTTGTGGCTTCTGCAGGCCTGTTCAGATACTGAAGAGCACAAACTTTGAGGGATGGTCAGCTGTATGTATTTTGATACTTTTAGGCTTTTAGCACCTTTCTAATACTAGCCAAGCTTCATATTTCCAGTTAATATTGTTGTTCCAAGTTCTGAACATATTTGCATAACTTAAAACTGGAAAAATGGCTGACCTTGTTAGTGTTAGTTTTTGGAAAAAACCGTATTGGAAAACTGAAAGCATTCAAGTGCTCAATTCCTTTCAGTCCTATAACTATCTTATTGCATGGATGTAAATGCATTTAAGTTGGTCTTTGGATTTAAGCGTGATTAATTTTGTACTGTATATGGATTATGAGTACATGGTATTTGAAATTGTTAGTCTTAACGATTTCAAGTGTGGTGCCGTTCTAATTTTTTTTTGAAGCTAGTCATCTGAGCAAGTAACTGGTTACTTGCTCAGATGACTAGCTTCCAATAAAAAATTTCAAACTCGTTAAGACTAACAATTTCAAATACCATGTACTTTTTTGGATTAGTGTTCTACTTTTTTGGTTGCCTTGAAATTTGGATAAGTGTAATTTAAGTAGTTTGGATCGGATGTCAAATTTAAGTTGATTTAACTGGATAGACTCAAGACGAACTCATGATTCCTGTTTTTACCTATTAGTTGGTGTCAATTGTCATAGCACCTGCACCTGTTCTTGGCTTTCCAGTGGACGAACCTATATCGGTTTAACTCAAAAATCATCTTCTGGAAAAACAATGTGTAACTGTCTTTAGATATGTGTAGTCTGTAATTTAGCTTCTTCTAACTATCACCTATCGAAACACTAAGGTAGTTCTCTAAACTTATTAGGACCAAAAGGTACTTTGATAACATGCTATGTATCAAAGATTGAGTACCATTTTATAATTACTTAAAGAATAATGGGCCTTAAGTACATTTTCTCCCACTGTTGGTTAGCCGATCTACATTAAACTTGTTCATCGTTTCCGGCTGAGTAAGCTGTAGGTGGAAACAGGAAGTTACTTTTGAAACCTTAGATGATTATTGTATGTTGCATAAATCTTCGTTTATTTGAATTATTCTCAGATGAGCGTGTAAACATCTAGACAATCCATCACATTAAACTCGGTAACTCACATCACCATTAGTTAGCCATGGAATGGGGATAATTTGAAAGTGAGCCTACGAGTTAAGCATGATTATATTTTGCTTAATTTGATTACGTCTTCATGGTGTACTCCATTATATATCAGGCTTACTCTCATTATTACACATGATTACAACCTATGCTCTATCATTTACATGCTCTATTTTTGGCATGTATATATAATTTAGGTTAGTGATGATGAGGTTGAGTCAATCCTGCCTACCGCTTCCTTTGCACTTGCCAAGATACACATGCATCTGGTCTATAGTGGGTATGTTTTGTGAACTACGTTTGCTGGCATTCTTATTGTTTTTTCAATAGTTTATATGATGAATCTTGTTTTATTATTTGTATATCGTTATCATTTAAGTTTTTTCTCCATGCCAATCAAGGTTCTGCTATACAGCACGTGGAGGATTTTGCTACACTGAGGATGATATATTTGAATGTCGCACAGGTAATGCCTCTTCTTCAACTATTTCACACACCTCAATATATGAGCTCGTGATCAATGATTCAATGTTATTGTGTTTCATGCGACGATTTAATTTTTGTGAGAATTATCCACATCTAAGAGTTCATTATTATTTTTGGCAATTGAATGCAACCAATATATTTTTCTGTAAAGATCTAGAAGTGTATGTTCATGATAGATATGTCATGCAGATCTTTTTAACATGTAGGTTTTTATCTGTCACTACCATGTCGTTGGTTGTAATTGATAAAGGCTGAAGTTCACTATATTTAGGATTATAATTATAATCATAACTATAATAGAATTTAGATAATTATCACAAACTGTATACAACATGATTGGTTGATATAAAGTGTAGTTTAAGGCAATCGCTTGGGTCGCATAGTCCCCCATATCAATCTCAGCTAGCCACTTTACGCGCGCCTTTGCCGGTGTTGATGAGTGATAGAGAGAGTGCTATAGATAACTTGTGGATCAGCCTAATGGGCCTGAATCTTGGAAAGTTTACTTATAGGAAGAGATTTAAGGGAGGGACAGGTGTAGGGTAAAGATAAGAGTACAGAGAATAATTTATATTAGAGATTAGGGAAGTAAAGAGAATATCTGATAGGATGTTTGCTGAACATTTGTCTGCTAGCTTGGGAAGACACTTCCCTCATATGGCTGGGTTCTTTTTCTGATTCTGTTTATCATTTTTAAGCTTTTAATACTAAAACTTTATACATGTGCCTTCATATTTATTCTATTTGTCCAGTTAGCTGTTATAGATTCTGTCAACTAGGCTCTTGTGTTTTATGGTAAGGCGCTCATGTGAGATGAGTCACTATTGACTGTCAAATCCAGTTGAAGTTAACTTTTATTTTTGAAAGAAATGATTTCCCTGGTGTTTGGGATTCTTCTAATATAAGATGAAAATTTTGGGTCCACTTTTAATAGAAATATATGATGCCTTATTAAATGCCCCAACATCATTGTGCGATTAATCTTCTGCCACAAGAACACAAATGCTTTGTCTTTAGGGTACTTAGTTTCCAGGAAAAAAGTCATATGATAACTTGGAGAAGGTAATCATTATTCGAGATCACTGGTGTCTGGTCAACGGAATGGGAAGCCATAAACCATTTTTGACTTTTATCGCGTCCAGGAGCTCTTTTTCTTCGCAATGTCAACATTTTTTCCCCTTTCAGTTTATGCTCATATACTATGTATCTATGTTGAGTTGGTCATATGAACCATCTGGAAGATTTAACTAACTCACTTCAGCCTAGTGGTATGTGGGTGACCAATCAACCAAGAGATTGTGGGTTCAAGTATGAGTTGAGACATACGTGTGATGTGTGGCATTAGGTGTATAATAGGTGTCTGAACTTCGTTTGTAGGAAAGGAAAAAAGACCACTATTTTGCATCTAGTAAGGGTTCTTTACATATGCTTGAATCTACGATTGTGCTATTAGTTATTTCATTGATGATTCTATTCATTTCTGTGTTTGCGTATGTTGAATTATTGACACGTGACGTTTCTGCAGATGATGGTCAAGATTTGGATGGCTTACCAACTGAAGGCGTAGAAATAACATGCTTTCAGCTGGTACGTTTTATGATGTTATTAAAACCATTTTGTAGTTTTGGACTGAATTCATAAATCTATGTTATGCATAAACTGCTATATCATATCGTTAATAACATTGGGAAACATCTTGTACCTCATAAGATGTCGATTTTTGCCCCCTCTTTGATTTTAACCGTGTATTTTCAGATTACATATACATATTTAAATATTATAAACCTATCACCAACATTGTTTTACTTGTATATGAATCTAATATCAAGTCTATTTTCCAAGCAGGATGGTTCTCATTACATGATCTACACACCATCTGATCCGCTTTTGTTTGTAGCTGTTAAGGTAAACTAGGAATTCATATATGTTCTCTAATAACCTTTGTCTCGTTTTCATTTTTCCACAAAGCCTCTTGGTATCTCTATATGGAAGTGTTACAAATTTACTAGATAGAAACTTTTTTTTCTACTTAGGAAGAAACAAATGTAGAACCCTATTTACTCATTCAGTTATTCTTGAATTTACAGGATGGCAATGGCCAATTACGAATTGCTGATGATGTAAGCATTCCATTTTTATAAACTTATCATTATATTCAGTTTCCTTCGCAATTTAAGTTTCTAATATATCATTTCTATCGAGGAAGGTATGAACCAATATGGTCTAATGTCACTTAGTAGCATATTATGTATTAAGGGACGCAGGTAAGTAATAAACGTTGTCAGACTAGTTAGGAATTAGGAATTCTGGACGCGAGCAAGTATTTAGTTAGTAGCATGAATGTCCATACATATTATGTGTATGAATATAGATGCTTGTATGTATTACCACAAGTTACTCAAATAAGAAACGGACTTGTTTCTAAACTTAAACTGACATTTCTTAAAACAGGAGGTTCTCGAGGACCCTTTGACAGTAAGTGCAATAGATGAGGAAACCGAGTTTAATGCTTTGGTGGTAAGTGTTTTTTCCTACAAGCAAATAGCTTTGTAGCCTGAATTTATACATTAACTTATTTTGCATATATGTTTTGCAGGAAGAAGAGGCTGCTCTGTTAGAATCACTACTGGGCAAGAGTTAGCAGCCTGTATGAAAATACTACAAACAAGGAACGTAGTTTACTCAAAATTTGTTCTTGTAGATGCTTATGAAAACAAACCTGTTTCAGCGTTTTCTTTAAAAATCAAAATCATCTGTATATATTTGGTGTAATAGGCTTCTTATGTAGTCATGTACCATGTTTGTAGGTTTCAAATCTCCATTTTTTATGTTAATTTTTTTCAATCATTCGTGTTTGCCTTCTCGCCTACTCATTACAGATATGTGTGGGATATGGATCCTACGAGGCTACCCTGAAATTGCTTATTATGATGCAACTATCAATTTGCAAATTCATACGATCTTTCCAGGATCTAACGAATGAATGGAAGAAAGATTCTATCCTAACAGGAAACTCAGTGAGAGAATGAATTTCAAATAATTGGACGAGTGATTATTGAATGTTGTTACAAGAATTACTGAGAGAAACAAACTTATTTTACCGTTCACGACTATTCGAGGGCAAGGCACGTGTTTATTTACATACAACCCGGACAGCAACTGATGCATACATAACACAAATGAATCACAAAGATGAGTAAAATAATTAGAGTAAATTACATTTCTCATTATATATGGTATGTCAAAAGTTACAGAAGTTGTTTCCACTATGACATGATTGCGTAAGGTGAACTTCGTTTTCATGATTGTTAAACGTTTTTGTGGTCTAGACGGTCGTTAACGAGGGCAGGCATAACATGATTTCCACAAAAGGGCTGTTTTTGTCACCATGCAGTTGTGAATGTTACATGATGGATAAACCCTTGTAATGATATTATGTTTCACTGATAATGCATGTATACACACTATAAAACCTTAACAGACTTAAGTCTACATACTCAGGCTTACAAACATAATTACTAGTATCATCTAATATTTCCTTATAGTTGGAGTAGCGAAATCGTGAAAATTCGGATTGAAGTAGAATACTAATTTGTTGAAGAAGACATCCGACATCTCACGGATAGATATATTCAAGCAGCAATAGAAGCAAAACAATCACCAATGGTCGTGGATGCTTTGAGAGCATTTAAGATGAAGAATCAATACTACCAAAAAGAAGGCTTTAAGAGTCGATTCCTGCGCTTATTAGATATTCTCAACATTCGAGATTAATGATTATCATAAAGAAAAAGATATGATTAAGGGGGTGTGTGTGTGTTTTCTCTCCCTTTGGGAGAGAAAAACCCTAAATCCGGCCGTCATATCTCCAAACCTATTATGATCTTCTTCTAATCATTCCTTTTAAGTTTAAAACACTTTTGAATCATGTAAGGGTTAGAGTTTCGACCCTCCCTTCTTGTTGGAACTCTATTCTATTAGAGTTTGATGTTATGCGTTCGTGGGTACTGGTACCCAGGAGCGGAGCCAGAAAATTTGTCTCGAGGGGGCACACTTTGATATTTTTTTAAAACTACACTATAAAATGGTTTTTAAGGGGGGCAAATTACAAAAAAAACCGAATATTTTTGAAAATTTACACTACAATTTTTTTGCTAGGGGGGCACCTGCCCCTTATGCCCCCCCTTTGTCTCCGCCCATGCTGGTACCCACTTGTGATCTGTGGCTTGGGTTGCTCGATGATCTCTTTTATAGACGATCATTCATTTGGATCTGAGTGTTTATCACTCTGATCGTTGGTTGTTTGGGGATTGTATTCCCATGACGTATATCCTTCTTGGAGTTGATGGGATGTTGGTGGATTGGTGGCTCATGGTATCCTAGAAACCTTAATTATTTAGGGTTTATATTGTGATACATCCGTGTTTGTGTTCTCCATGCATGGTGGCTGCTACTACATGGTATGACACATGTGGTTGGGCTGTTGTTCTGATCATGTTTGTCATGGTGATATGTGTTTGAGACGACGGTTGCTGTTTGGTGCCCTATATTTTAGGGTTTTCTTATCGCTAATTATCTGGTGATCCAAACAACTGTGCGTTTCATTTGGTTTTTTGGTTGCAGCGAACCATTATGGCCTATTGATTTTGTTCATGCACTATCTTATTTGGGTTTTGATTAATCCATTCACGGGATTGTGTTAGATTGGGTGGTTTGTTGCTTCTGGTATTTCTTTGGTTTGGAATAACAACTAGGGTTTTGATTGTAGTCCCTAGGGTTCGTTACTTTTGATGTTGATTCTGGTGATGGTGGCATTTGTGTATCATCATCAAATCATGCGTAGGGGTGCAATTTATCCTTCTTGGGAGTAGTGTTGCGGTTCGTGGTCATTGGATGTGGTGATGACGGGTTCGTGCATATCTTCTATGATGTGCGCTGCTCATGGAAGTAATTGCAGCTGCGAGTGATCTTGGCTCAGTTGATGATGTTGGATTGGTCCAGTTGTGGGGTTGGTTCGTATATTGGTTAGGGGTCATATTATTACGTGATGCCTATTGGTTCGAATCAAGTGGAAGTTAGCCGTGTAGGCTATGTGGAAGATGCTGCTGAACTAAACTGAAGGGACAATGCTTTTGGTTAAGAGTTAACACATAATTTGTGTTAGCTATTGTCGAGTAGTTTTTTTCAGGAGCTTATGTTGCCATCTTGATGGCTTTACGTTAGAAAGTTGTTTTTACTTCTTTCTTTGGTAGTAATAAGAGTGATTGTGCCATTCTTATTTAGTGATTTTGGTTAGTAGCTTTTTTAAGCTTGTTCATGAGTTTGGTTTGTCAATCTCATGTCGTTGCCCATGTAACGGGATGGGGTGTAGGAATTCACCTACACCTTTTGTACTTAAATGCTTTTTGGTGTAATACATTTACCGAGAAAACCCTTTACCCAAAAAAATAAAGAAAAAGATATATCTAATTTATGCTCTCACTAGAAGACTCTTTGCAACACTGAAGACTTTTTCTACTCATTATTAACCAAAGGCCTACGCGGTTTTCTATTCTCCTATGTATTCAATAAACCACATGTATCACATACAGCTGGGCCAAAAGGCATTTGATGTTGAGTTGAATATTCTTCATCTACATCAACAACATTTGTGTCAATATCTTCTACTTCAACAACAAAATAATCATCAACAACATCGTCCTCGACTTTCTCATTCTCAAAATGATAATATATAATGATGGGAGGAGATTGTTTGTTCATATAGTTTCCAAGATTAACTCCGTTGCTACTCTAAATGAGCCCATCCACATGACCAAAGAATTCTACCAAGTGATAAAGTTGAATACATACAAGATTATGAGTTAACAATGGTTTATCAATGTATCTAAACAAGATAAACTTTCACAAAGCATTAATTATTACACTATGTACCTAGTGTTAGGATTTAATAAACTAGTAAACCATTTACTACGAGTACGCAACGGATGGATCTAGTTTGATATTAAGAATTAACACATGTATAAAGTAAAGTAATACTAACCTTTTGTTTAAAGATAAAAATTAATAAACGAGTAGATCTTGAAACTTCGTTAACGGTTAAGATACCGTCTCTATGGTTGCTCACACAACACGTCAAATGAGCACGCTACGATGCTAGTAGTTGTTTCACGTAATCAACGACCAAACAACACGTGTTCTTGTCTTGCTTGAAAACCAATAAATACTCTAATGAGTATTTTGTACAAATGCTACGGTGATGGGAAAAGAATAATAAACCAATAAACAAATGCTGGCTTATATTCTTGTTTGTAGTGGCAAAGTGAGATTGGGAATATTAAACCCTTAGTGGAATTAATAGTCTGCCGTATGGAGTGAACCAATGGAAGAAACGAAAAGGAATTTTTCTTAAGGTTATGTGTGTGTCGTATGTTGTATGTGATCAAATAAATGAGGGGAGAATGAGGTGTTTATATAGCACCTCAACCCTAGTTGTAGATCAACTTTAAAACCTTGAAGATAATCTTCAAGTTTCTAGTTTATCATAACTCTTTTCACTTATCCAAAATACTTATCATTATCACAAAAATTCTGCACATAAACCCCCTTCTAGAATCCTCTAAAATCTGCCACTTTTAGGAGGAGGACAAGGTTTTTGTTTTCGACATTTAAGCCCTTCTTTTTTGTAATCGTGAAACATATTGAACACTTAATAATAAATACAACGTGTATATATATTAAATGTTTAATAAATGTACTATTCGTGTATTAACGTGTGTGCCCCCGACAGGCTTACGTAATTTCTAGTTGTATAGACGCGTATCCAACGACCACATTCCAACAGCTTCCACTTGGAAGTTGGAGTAGCACATCACATTTATACCAACAATGGAAACGTCTAGCAACATTCCATTGTCACTAAAAATACCTAAGTTGTGGTTTCAAAAAGCATCTCAGTGTAATGGTTATGTATTACTTGATATAATCATCCCTTTGTTACAGATATTGTTAAACCATGGATATGAATCCTAACTTATTCCATATAGCTTAACTATTTAGTTTCTCGTTATAGAAGTTAATTCAGATATACCAAATGTAATTAAGAATCATCTTAAATTACCCTTTGGGTGCGGCCACACAATTATCTGATTAATTCTGAAGAGGGCCCAATGGTATCTTTCTGCACATATCAAGTGGAGGAACAAATTCTTTATTGACTACAAGTGTTATGGATGCTGCTTTACATCATTTCCAAGAATAGCCTTTATAACTACCTTTTTCAGGATAACGTTTGACTTATAATTAAAAAGTGATATCCACACATGCGAAACTTGTTTGCATCCCAAGTCTAAGGATGACTTATTTTAACCATTTTCGATATCTTACTCATGACAAGGATCCAAAAGTAAATATTCGAAGGTTGGGGTATCCAATATGCATCCCTTGTGTATAACATGTGAGTTTGGCGGGAACAGTCCATTTATTTAAATAATGCAACCAATACTCACATTTGCCTTATGTAATAATATTCTCATACTGTTAACCGACAATGGACATATTTAGAATGATAGTATCATTCACGGATTAAACATGCAAATACAGGACAACAATTATTATATGAATGAAAAACAAACACCAAGTATCTTTATTAATCAGAAAATAAAAATTGTTTTACAATCCCAATTATCCAAACACTAATAAAACACAGATTTACATGAGACTACTAGTTGGAAGCATTCCTATATTCTGAGTATGTTCTGAATGCTTAGCCAAAGGTAACGCCTTAGTAAAAGGGTCAGCTAAGTTGTCATCTGTGTGAACTTTTTCTATCTTAACGTCGCCCAATGCAATAACTTCACGAAGGTAATGAACTTTGACACGATAATGTCTAGCACCTTTAGTGATTCCTGATTCGTTAGCTATAGTAATTGCTCCGGTATTGTCACAATACATCATTATAGGTTCTTCAATCGTGGGAACAATGCCAAGCCCAGAAATGAATTTCCTAATCCAGACCGCCTCTTTTGAAGCGTCATAAACAGCTATATATTCAGCTTCTGCAGATGAAGTTGCGAAGATGCTCTGCTTTGTACTTTTCCAGTCCATATCACCTCCATTTAAAACGAATACATATCCAGTCCGAGACTTGAGGTCATCAACATCCGTCAGATATCCAGCATCAATGTAGCAAGAAACCCTGAGCTCTCGTTTTATATCACCACCGTAAACTAGAAACATATCTTTAGTATTGTGAAGATACTTCAAAATGTTCTTAACATCAGTCCAATGTAGATCACCTGGAGTTCTGTTGAAATCGGCTTGTTATGTTCTGGGCGAAACATCAGGGCGAGTGCATCTCACATCATACATAATAGATCCTGCAGCCGAAGCATAAGGAACTCTTTGCATGCGTTGTACCTCAGCAGGTGTTGAAGCACCTTGTGATTTACACAATTTAGGCTTATCCTGCATAGGGATACTTCCACGCTAGGAATTCTCCATGTGAAATCTTTTCAAGATTTTCTCAATATAATCACTTTGACAAAAACCAATTAACCGCCTTGATATATCTCTGTAGATCTTGATTCCAAGAATATATGTAGCTTCCCCTAGATCTTTTATAGCAAAACACTTTCTAAGATAGGATTTCACATCTTGTAACATTGGAATGTGATTTCACATAATTAATATATCATCGACATATAAGATCAAGAAAGTAACATTACTCCCACTAGCTTTCTTATATACACATGGCTCATCACGATTTTGAGTGAATCTAAATTTCTTAATTTCATCATCAAACTGTTTATTTCATTGCCTCGATGCTTGCTTAAGTCCATAAATGGAACGCTTGAGCTTGCATACTCGGTTGGGATACTTTGGATTGACAAAACCTCCAGGTTGCACCATATAGACTTCTTCGGAAAGATGTCCATTGAGGAAGGCAGTTTTGACATCCATTTGCCAAATCTCATAGTCATAAAACGCAGTTATGGCTACAAAAATCCTAATAGCTCTAATGTCTGCAACAGGAGAGAAGGTTTCTTCATAATCAACCTCGTAGGTTTGAGTGAAACCCTTCGCTACAAGACGAGCTTTATAAGTGTGTACAGCACCATCCATGTCAGTCTTCTTTTTGAATAGCCATTTGCTACCAATGGTTTTACCATCAGGAGGAAGATCAAGCAAGTCCCAAACTTCGTTGTCTTTCATGGATTGCATTTCTACATTCATAGCATCTAGCCATTTTTCAGATTCAGAATCTAATAATGCAGCTTTGTAGTTAGCGGGTTCATTATGATCCCCCAACTCATGCTCCTCAGTATCGACGTATAAGCACATACGATCTGGGGCATGTCTTGTCCTTGTAGACCTACGAATGGGAATGATATCACTTTGAGGTTCATTAATTTCTTGATCATCCTCATCATGATGTAAGCTAGTATTAACAGAAGGATGCGTATCTTCTTCTTGAATTATTTCAAGATTTTCTAAACTCCCACTTGCTTCTTGAGTTATAAGACTATTCTCAAGGAATTCAGCATTCTAAGGAACAAATATTTTGTTCTCAGGTGGATAGTAGAAAGAATAACCATTGTTTTCTTTGGGTATCCTATGAAGATACACTTAAGAGATCTGGGTTCTAATTTGTCAGGTTTGGTAAGAGTATCTCTCTTAACAAGTACCTCACAACCCCAAACTTTTAAGTAAGACAGCTTAGGGGCTTGCCTATGTCATATTTCATATGGTGTCTTTTTAACCTTCTTAGTTGGAACCATATTAAGAATGCGTGCAGCAGACTCAATGGCATAATCCTAAAAGAACTTTGGAAGAGTTGTTTGACTCATCATGGAGCGAACCATATCTAGTAGGGTTCTATTTCTCCTTTCAGACACACCATTATGTTGTGGCGTGTAAGGAGGAGTGCGATGGGCAATGATCCCATGCTCCTTTACATGATCCAAAAATTCTTGACTCGTATATTCGCCTCCACGATCAGAACGCAGCGATTTAATGGTCTTCCCGAGTTGGTTTTCTACTTCCTTTTGAAACACTTTGAAAGTTTCAAACACTTCATGTTTATGCTTTAACAAGTAAACATAACCATAACGACTAAAGTCGTCAGTGAAAGTGACGGAGTAGCTAGCTCCTTGTTTTGACACAGTTCTAAATGGTCCATAAACATCGATGTGTATTAAACCAAGTAGATCTTTAGCCCTTTCCACTTGATGTGTATAAGGTTTTCGTGCCATCTTTCCAGACATGCATGAAATGCATTTTTCAAAAGACTGATTGTCAGTTGAATTAAGAAGTCCATCATGTTGCAACTTCTCTATATGTTTCTTGCTAATGTGTCCAAGACGACAGTGCCACAAGAGAGTCGAGTCCAAGTTAATATTGGCTCTTTTATTGCTAACAACATACATAGAACAATCATTTGTATTAGAATTAGACCAATCAATTTTAAAGATACCATTCCTTGGAATAGCACTAAAATAAACAACATTATTCTTAAAAACTGAAATTGTATTATCATTCTCAAAACGGTTAATAAAACCATCTAGAAAACTAAAATGATTCCTCTAGTGATAGAGGGAGCATAATGACAATTGTGTAAAACTAAAACTAATCCACTAGAGAGACACACGTGATAAGTTCCAATAGCTTCAACGGATGAATGATGACCATCGCCCACGTACAGACTCAAAGCTCTTGGCTTCAGCTTCCTACTTCTCCTGAGACCCTGAGTAGTTATACAGATGTGAGTACCACAGCCCGTATCATAAACTCAAGTATTATTAGGAAAAGTATAAAGTTCTATGGTGAAGATACCTGAAGTGTTAGCTCCTTAAGATAGCTTCTTGTTCTTCAGCAACTCGGCAAGATATTGGGGACAGTTCCACTTCTAATGACCTACATCACCGCACTAGTGGCAGATTGAGTCCTTTGCTGGATTATCATTCTTTGGTGGATGGGGAATCTTGGGCTTAGGAGCATAAGCAAGCTTAGACTTCCCTTTCTCTTGATTTTTTCCCCTAGCAGCCAATTGCGGTTTCTTATTTTTGTGTTTCTTCTGGACCTTTCCTGCTCTAATTGCATGTAGTGCAGGTGCAACTTCTTTCTTTGGTAGAGTTTGCTCATGTAGCTTAATCATGGCATGCAACTCAGTCACGGTCTTCCCCATGCCATGCATGTTATAATTTTGCATAAAATTGTCATATTCCTTTCTCAGCGAGACCAAAATGAGGCTCACTGCAAGGTTTTGAGTCATGGCATGACCGAGACGTTCCAAATTGTCTATATAACTCTTCATTTTAAGAACGTAAGAGCTTACAGACTGTCCTTCTTCCTGTTTGCACGCGTGAAACTCTCTCACGGTCTGAAGAAGTTCTTGCTCTGCCTGTTGTGCATACAACGTTTTTAGTTCCTTTAGCATGTCATATGCACCAAGTTGTTCCAGATTCTTTTGGATATCTGGGTCCATGGTCATAAGTATAAGACCAGCAATTTCCTTTGAAGCCTTGACCCAGACAGTATGGGTATTAAGGACATCCGGAGGAAGTACTTGTCTAGCTGAAGAAACTGGCATAGCAGGTATTGGCTGCTCCAAAAATGGTAACTTATCTTCCAGTGATAGCACAATCCGAAGATTGCGGTACCAGTCAATAAAGTTAGGTCCAGTCAATCTTTGCTTTTCAAAGAAAGCCCTGAAAACTGAATTGTTTACGACTGTGATAGTCATCTACAATCAGAAAAAGTTCAAAGAATTAGCATTTTCGATAATTAAATTCTTAAAAGAATTAACTACCCAATTAATTACTAATAAGACTAAGATCCAAGTTGACCTCCCATTTATTACCGGAGGTCTGACCAGCGTGTAAACAAGTAGGGCAAGAGGTAAGCGACGAGCGTTAATTGCATTGTAAATGCAACTCTTAGATTTATGAGACACATGAATTCGGTAAATTATATAGTAATGTCATGTACATGTTTTGTCTCATCTTATGCCTCGGATCCGAGGTCTGACCAGGTAACTTGATTTAAGTCCACCAAAAAAGAACTTGCGAAAATTGACATAGATCTGACCTATGAAAAATTCACCATGGGTTGGAGAGACCCTGAGGTCTGACCAGAGAAGTTAAACCAAATGCACTTGTTCTTAGTTTGGTTGGCATAGACTTAAAATTTCACATAGGGGTATACACATAAGTTTAAGAAAACATGTGTCAAAGGGTGTACAAAGAAGCATGCAAAATATCTTTGTAGCATAAGTTAAGAAAACGTTTTGTTAACATCATCCTATCAAAAGTTCTCGGTAGCTTTATTGAACGCACAAAGAAGCGGAGAAGTGGATCAGCGCAAAGCTTATTAAAAACCCGACTTCTTTAGGGAAACAAACGCCCCGCCTTATACCTCTCTTATAGTTTGTTCAAATGGGTGAGCCGATTTGACAATTGACTTACGATTTGTTTTAATTGTTAAGAAAAACCCTTTGTTAACATAGTTTTTATATGTGCTAATATCGCGGGAACTATTACAAATTGATCAAACCCTATATTGTACTCCTGCATGTTTCCGAAGATACAAGTTATTCCAATAATTGCCTCATATGCCGAAGCATGTAGTGGCGCGGGAAAAGATTAAAGATCAATTTAAGCCTAGAAGTCCACTAAAGCCATGGTTAATTAAGCCATGGTACAAGAGTGATTCATCATATGATAGAATCATAAAAACTTTAAATTTCCAAGAAAACAAGTTTTATATTTTAATGTTCGTATTTATTTGTCCAAAAACAAGTTTTACAAATAACACATAGCAAGTCACTATTTAAACCAAGTTTCTCTTTAAGTATTAGTCCATTTATAATTTCAAAAATCTTTTGCATATAGTATCAAGTCACATGGAATATTAACATATAAGCACATAAACAGACAAAAAGAGGGGATGCGGTGAAGACAGACTCTATATCGAAAGCATTAAATCATATAACACTCCAAGTTCTCTAAGTGAGTCTTCCCCAAACGAAGAACCAAAAGACTCTCACTAGGTTTTCAGCTTAGTACCTAGATTGCCACATGCATCATATAGTATGATTGCGTGAGTCTTAAGGCCGGAAAAAGAATAGAAAAGAAAAAACGTAATTAACTTTTAATTTTAGATCTATTCCTTTTAGTCTATATTAACTTGTAATAATATCAAGATTCTAGGTTTTATTTATTCTTTATGGCAAGAATTGCATATTATTGCCATATTTTTCAATTAAAACAATAAATAAATTATTACTTAGCGGATCTAGCGTGTTATTAGTGTGTAATCCATAACACCAAACGAGATTGACTCGTGATGCCACTGTTGGGATTTAATAAACTAGTAAACCATTTACTACGAGTACGCAACGGATGGATCTAGTTTGATATTAAGAATTAACACACGTATAAAATAAAGTAATACTGACATTTTGTTTAAAGATAAAAATCAATAAACGAGTAGATCTTGAAACTTCGTTAACGGTTAAGATACCGTCTCTATGGTTGCTCACACAACACATCAAATGAGCACGCTACGATGCTAGTAGTTGTTTCACGTAATCAACGATCAAACAACACGTGTTCTTGTCTTGCTTGAAAACCAATAAATACTCTAATTAGTATTTTGTACAAAATGCTACTGTGATGGGAAAAGAATAATAAACCAATAAACAAAGGTTGGCTTATATTCTTGTTTGTAGTAGCAAAGTGAGATTGGGAATATTAAACCCTTAATGGAATTAATAGTCTGCCTTATGGAGTGAACCAATGGAAGAAACAAAAACGAATTTTTCTTAAGATTATGTGTGTGTCGTATGTTGTATGGGATCAAATAAATGAGGGGAGAATGAGGTGTTTATATAGCACCTCAACCCTAGTTGTAGATCAACTCTAAAACCTTGAAGATAATCTTCAAGTTTCTAGTTTATCACAACTCTTTTCACTTATCCAAAATACTTATCATTATCACAAAAATTATACACATAAACCCCCTTCTAGAATCCTCTAAAATCTGCCACTTTTAGGGGGAAGATAAAGGTTTTCGTTTTCGACATTTAAGCCCTTCTCTTTTGTAATCGTGAAACATATGAAACACTTAATAATAAATACAACGTGTATATATATTAAATGTTTAATAAACTTACTCTTCGTGTATTAACGTGTGTGCCTCTGATAGGCTCACGTAATTTCTAGTTGTATAGTCGCATGTCCAACGACCACATTCCAACACCAAGAAGATGACAAGCAAAGTCAAAGAAGATTTACGTCAAGCTGAGTCAAATTCTTATAAACTATTCTTTAGCAACTCCAAATGTTCAAGATTCAAGACAAAGATTGAGATGAAGATCAAGCGTCAGAGAGATAATAGTCTTCAAGTTTGCGCAAAGTTAAAGTTGGATAAATATCAGAAAAAGAGACAAAACTCAAAAGATAATGTGGAAAACTATAAGGGGGTTGAATAGTTTTACCAATTAAAAGTAATGATAAAAATTTTTGTTAATTGTTTAGTTGGTTATTAGATCTATTTGTTAGTATATTATACACACGCATGATTTAACAAGATATGAAAGATATAAAGGTAAGGATATGTGACACGGTCATTTATAGTGGTTCGGCTACAAGGTCACCTTATTTGCCCTACTCCACTCCCCGAGTACCTACTCGAGAGTTCGAAATCACTAATCACCAAACTCCTTCAATCGGCAGAGAAGCCTCACAACGTTGCTTACCCTTTATCCGGTGTTAAGTTAAACACTGCGTCCTATTACGAAAGAACCAATCCTTCGTCGCTTACCCTTTTTTTGGTACTAAGCTAAATACCGTGTCCTAACTATGGAAGGACATACCTCACAACACTTACCCTCAATCTAAGTGCAAGGTTCTAACAAGCATAAAACCGACCTTATATTATACAACCCAAATCCTAACTTTCTACTCACTAGTTTTTCCCTATACATTCTTGACATACTATAATGATAGATTTGAATGAATATGATGAATGAGATGATGACTCAAGATCAGTAGATAGATCTTCATGACATGGGAGATACTTGCAACAGGTAAACCTCGAAGCTTGATCTCGTATGCATAAACGGTGAATCTTCTCCTATTAAGAAAAAACACACCAAAAACTCTAATATGATAGAAACATGATCAAAGATCAGAGGTTAGATGAATGTGAATAAAAAGTATATGTAAACATGTGTGTTTGAATCAAGAGAAATGGTTTGGTATTTATAGGCAAGTTTTGGCACTGTAGCATGAATCCGTTGGTTCCATCTGCAAGATGGAACCGGCCGGTATAAACCCATGGAATCGGCTGTCCTGTAGCACAGTTCCATCGGTTTTGGGAACCAGCCATTGCAAAGTCATGGAACCGCCACTTTAACATCAAATCTGATTTTAAGATTGTGTGATGTCATTCATGATACAACAAACTTTAAAAATGACTTTTCTATTTTATTAGAAAAGTAGTATATGCTAAAGGAAAGTTTAACTTAGTTAATCCTGAGTGTTTTACATTATTTGAAAAACAAAAGTGTTTATATATAATTTAATCAAAGTGAAAGTATATCATGTATGTTTTGACAGATGACCGGTTTGCAAAGTAGTAATGATGAATGATGCAAATGATGTGTATGATAATGATGATGAATCTATAAGGGTGATAGTCGAGTTAGAAAACTATTGGTTTAAAACGAATAAACTTTATTTTCTACTTCCGATGATTTTATGTTTGTCATTGACAAAACACGGATAAAACGTAAAATATAAATAAACGTTTTTACAGTTTAGTTGTATTAACAATCTCCCCCCTTTTTGTTGATGACAAAACATTAACTTATCAGAAGTAAACTATAAGATTTATAAGTTTTAAATTGGAGTTTTTACTTCCTTCTCCCTTTTTTTGTCGAAACAAAAAGAGCGTCGAAGAAAAACTAACCAACAAATCTAATAAAAAATAATAAATATGAGTAGAACCGGCGAATATTGGAGCTAATTATGATTCTTAATGAATCAAGTGCAAAGCTGCAAGAGAAAAAAATAAGTAGGAGTAGGACCAACGAAAGTCGGAACTAAGGTTGATTCGTAAAGAATCAAATGCAATGCTCCCCCTTGACGAAAGCTCCCCCTATATAGAGATGTCAAGAAATCCAAAATGAATTGAGAATGCTACAAAGACACAAGTTATAAATGCATTTCTATACCAAGAGATAAATTCCCCCTAGATAGGGAGAAACCTGTATAATGATATGATTAAGATTCATGGGAATTTTTTTTATAAAAAAAGTTAGTCCTGTGCAGCCGGTTCTATCTGGTTCCATTGATAGATGGAACCGGACTTCCTGAGGAAAAGGAACCGGTTGACTTGCACAAAAGTCAGCTTTACCTATTTTTTGGCGGGAAGCATTATATTTAAAGAACATACCAAACATGTCAAAACAAACAACAAGATAATCATATTGACACACATTGAAGCATGATTAAACCAATATTAATAAAAAATAAGAGAACAATCAAACACAAAACTAAAATATCTATTAAGAACAAACATATCATGAAGTAAAAATACATTGATTTAGATCAAGGAAAACTAAAATCATGATTCGGCTCTAACTAATCTAATCTTTCAAAAGCTTAAGGTCATTTGAACTTGCAATCACCACGTTATGGTTTTTGGTTGGCGAGGTGGTTGAGACACTCGAGGATGTGGTTTAACATGAACCTCATTTCATTTTGTAGATTATAAATGAGTGTTTCGGTGCTTTGGCAATGAGGGCATGAGTGTTCTTAAGGTTGAGGAAGGGATGAGAGTCCTTCCATCCATAAGGAATGATCAAGAGGGATAAAGGTATTTGATGGTGGGAGTATAGGTCTAAAAGGTGGTATGGCGGTTGTAGAGGTGGTGGTGAATGGAATGATAAAGGTATAGGTGAAGAAGTAGTAGTGAGAGGAGGGATGAGGTTTTCTTGCGCATATTTTGCATTTTGGATTGCGGCTTCCAAGTTATTAGAAAAGTTATGGAGTTGACCAAGTTGTTTCAAGACTTGATCCCTACTCATGAGTGGCTCGGGTTGAGCACTCATCCTACTTCCTCTCCTAAAGAGGTTGATAAGGGGAAAGAAGGGTTTGAAGTCCATTGATGTATATTGAGGGAGTGTTTGGTTGAACCCTTAAGATGGCGGTTGAGGTGGTGGATTGGTACTTCTAGGAGGCAAATCGTCCATGGAAGGTAAGTAAGGGTGCGGCTCAATGGGTGAGTTTGAATTAGTTGAGAACACGAGTTCTCGAATAGCTAATGGTGATGCCTCAATTGGTTGAGTTAGGGTGGTTTGGCTAAACATTGGTGGTGTGATGGTAAGTGCAAGAGTATTGTCAAGAGTAGTAGGATTGGGGTTTTTTTATTGAATGGGTGATGATTCGTTTGATGAAATGTCAATCACATTTGTTCTTGCCAACTTTCATGGAGGGTTTTTGGTGGAAGAGAATGCACTTGAATCCATTTTGAAGGTGATCAAAGAAGGAGTTGTGACATGTTTTTCTTAGATGTTTTGAGGTATTATGATGGTGATAGCAAGCTCAAAATAAACCTCAACTTATACACTAAGTGCATGCAGAACATTAAATGCTATGGCCACTAATTTTCTTCTAAAGATAATCATTATAGTGCTTTTTTAGGTCAAACAAGGTAAAACCAACCATTGGAATACCTTAAGACAGCTATAACAATCCTATTTATGAAGTTGGATTTGAAATCTAACTACCCAAAACTAGAAAGAGCATATTGTAGAACCGGGAGCGGTGGTTCCATTGACACAATGGAACCGGCCAATGTTGCACAAGGAACCGGCTGCAACAGCCTTGGTTCCTAAATTCTTAAGATTTCTAGTAGTGATCCAAATAAATTCTAATCCTGAAGTTCTCTTATATTGATGATCAAATGGATATACTAGATTGTCCTAAAAGCTCATGGATAAAATTCAATGCTTACATCCTATATATTTTTTATTATGCCAAACGCCCCTTAATTCTAGAGAAGAGAACAATCGAAGGGCACAAAAATCACATAAGACCGACCATGAAATTTAAGCATTTTAGATCACAAACCAACCTTCAATCTTCCAAGCATGATATAGTACGAGGAAGGGAATCATTCATACATGAACATTGTAGAACCATAGAGTGGGGTGAATACGGTTTTCTTGACTTCTTTGAAGTTTATAAAACTTCAAGTCTCGAAAGAGCCGAGTGGTGTATTAGTCTACTTTGCAATGAGAATAAAAAGTAGAGAGAAGAGAGAAGAAGAGACACCATAATATATACTGGTTCGGGAAGGGAGGTTTACTCCTTCTGTACGTCCAGTTGCGAATCCACGACACCGATACTATTCCTAGTATAATACTTATGGTGGACTACAAACCGTATTACAATTTAACTCCACCGACTTTCAACAAAGCTCGGCGCTCACACGGAAGAGTTACTACCTACGGTATTCCGCCCTCGAAATCCACCCCTAAGAACCTGTGATTCGACTTAACCTATAACTCTATAAGCCTTCCCCTTGGAAGCTTATCAAACCCTAACTAGATCCTCAATGATCTAGGCTTGATCCAACGGATACAAGAATTCCTTTATAACTCGATTAAAATGAAAAGATAGATTGGTGAACCAAGTCCTACCCTAGCCTAGAGACTCAATTCTAAAGAAAGGGTATGAGAAAGAAGACCCTCGACAAAACACACAAGTATGGATTAGGTACTTTGTGTGGCTCTCTTGCGGAGATATGTGTTCTTCAATAGAATGATGAGATGAGAAGATTATAACACTTTGATGTTTAGACTTAGAGGATTAGAGAAGAGAAAAGAGAGAAAAGAATGTTTGCAAGAGGTGAGGAATACAAAGGCCAAGAGGGGGTATTTATAGGCCAAGGAGCATAAATTATGTAAAAACAATTCATGTCTGGCGTGCTGCCCACGCGCTAGCGCATGGCCAGCGCGCTAGATTCCCAAAGATAAATTCTTCGGGACTTGGTGTTTTAACTACCCGCACTTGTTAAACCCCAATTGTACTTCACGTTATAACCTTTCAATCATTCTTATGCTCAAGGTCAACCAACTCAAATAGCCATTTGATAAAAATGTTTGTGAAGTATTAAAAGCGTTTTTGATTATCTGATATTATAAAGAGAGAAAAGAATTATCGGAAAGGATATTTTGGGTATTCCTCAAATGTGTAACTAGCCTAGTTGGGATATAACTAAGGGTTAGAAGGACTAGTTAGAAACCAAAGGGATATCTTGAGAATATCCTTTGCTTGGAGAGAAAGGAGGGAAAGTAGTTAAAATTTGAATTTCAAATCTAATAACACACATGTTTGATAAGAGAGGATGAGTTGTGTGTGAGTTGTCATGATGTGACATATAGGAGCCTCTCAAGCTCATTCAAAATGAATGGTGAGGATGTAAAGAAGAGAGGTGTGTAGGATGGATGACTTGGCAAGATCAAGGGTAGAAAAGAGTGTGTGTTTGTTATATGAGTAAGAAGAGAGTGTTTGTGAGAGAAAGTGTGTTTGTTTAAGATGAGGCATCAATCCAAGGGTTGAGAATAGAATAAGAGAGTTTGGATTGATGATATGGCTTGATCAAGGGTAGAGAAGAAAGTGTGTTAGTTGTGTTTGTTTGAGAAACAATCTAAGGGTGGAGAAGTGAAGAGTGTGGTGAGTTGGATTGTTGACATGGCTTGATCAAGGGTTGAGATAAAGAAGCGTGTGTATGTGTGTGTAACTTGAATTGTATGGAGAAGAAGATGAATAGTGAGTATGTGGTAGAGAATGTTTTGAAAAGATATAAAGGATATTGATTAGGAATGTAGGAGACAGAAAGGTACACAAGGTACAAGAGAAGTACATGGTGTAAGGAATGTGAGTTGGCATTGTTGGGGATAAGGTTTAAGGTTTATTTGGTGAAAGGATATGTAAAGAAGGTTGTTTGTGTTTGAAGAGTGTTTAGGAAAATAAGGTTTAGGATGAAATCAAAGGATTGATTTGGGTTAATAATCACATTGTCATTAAGAGAGAGAAAGAGTAGGAAAATGTGATTATGTGATGGTTTGAGAAAAAAGATGATTAGAGTGTGTGTAGAAGAGATGAAATCACTTGTTGGGTAAGAAGGGTAAACAAGTGATTAGATAGAATGGGTAGTAGAAGTGTATAGAAAAAGTAAGGACTTGAACATGTGAGGAATACATGTGAGTTTGTAAAAGCATTTGTATAGGTAAGGAAGTGAGAAAAGTCAAAGTATGATTAACTTCCAAATACCACAAACTCAATTAGTCACTTAAACATTAATCCATGATAATCAATAATGGATTTGATCACTAATCATCTTGATGCAAACAAGCTAAGTGCTTTGCATCATAAGTAAAGCATATCCCATAATGGGAAAGGATGCGTTTACGCAAAGTGACATTTGGCTTAGTTTGACCAATAAGGGAGTAAAACCTGTTACATGATTAGGAACAACGTAAATCCGGATTAAGGTCAAATGATTACTTTTTCTTGTTGGTATGTTGAACGTATGATCATACTAAGTTTAGAAAGAAGTTTTGGCATTGGCTCAATATAACAACTCAAGAATTTTCATCAAATGCAAAACTTATTTCACTATTATCACAATTGTACGGGGAAATTTTTCGCTTTATTACATTACTTGTATTGACAATATCTCAATATATAATATAACTTGCATAACTAAAGTAGACAAGCTCACGCAACCTATCTATGACAATCCTGTCTTCATATATGTCAATCAAACATCATAACATGTCAAGTCAATATCATAATATCCTTATTACAAAGTACATTATTCCTATAATGTACCATTCGCAACGTTATATCAAAACGGGCTTTAAACCGTTATCGGATGCCTCTAAACCCTAATTCCATAAAGGATTAACATCTAAAGTGAATGCACAAGATACTAAAGCATATGTACAAGCAATATAACATCTCATTTGAAATATAAAATCTCTTTAAGACAAAGTACAAGTCTCTAAAATCTCAATGTATAAGTCGTTAAGCATGATCTCTAAAATAGCCGTTTTATCTCCATTTTCATTCCAATTTATTCACCACCACTTATGTACAAGCTACTATACTCATATTACAATATATAAACCCTAAATATTCAATTCATAAGCTTTCATACATCTTTTTATACTTAAAACCCTAATTCAAAAGTCAGAAACCCTAACCCGAGCTAAATACTACATAATGACCCGTTTCTTCATTTTAATCCATTTTAAACCTTAACCAACACTCAAATAAGTTGTAATAACTTATTTTACAATCATATGAATCCTAATCACTAATTATTTCATCATTACTTCATCATCTTATTTCATTTGTACATAAAACAAATCCGAGAAACCCTAAATGTACCTAATTGTGCACTAAATGTAACTTCAACCCGTTTTCTCGTTTCTAACCATCTCATTCTCAAGTAAGCAACCAAGAGTCATTGTAAACCCATAAAATGAGTTTACAAACCATTATCCATCATTATCCATCATTACTTTGACAATATACAAGAATTACAAAGCCTAGAAAACCCTAATGAATCCAATATAAACCCTAATCTAACCATAGCTTATTCTTTCAATTTCGACCCATTTTAACTTAAACCAATGATCAAAACTCATTGATAATCCTTTATATAAGTCCAATGATCAGTATTCCATCCTTCCCAATCAATAATATTCAAATTATAAGCAAAGAAAGTTAAGAAAACCCTAAACGAGCCCTAGTTGGACTTGTGACCCAATTTCTTCAATTCTAACCCGTTTTAACCTAAACCAATTGCTAATATTTGCTAATCCTTCCTATATCAGACCTTGGCTATATATATTAGCTATCCGTAATCAAGTACACACGAAATAAAAGCTTGAAAACTTGTGAAAACCATGCTGAGTCCAAAACAGACCCTCACCCCATTTTTGGCTTCTTTAACCCATTTTAGCCCTAACCATGTGCAAGGTACTTGCATAAACTCCTTCTATAATCCCTCAAGCAGCTTATTCACCTACTTAGACCATCCCATGGTCAAATATGAGAGGACATGGCCTCTCTTTTGGCTTACTTCATCCGCGGCAGCAAGAAAGGTAACCAACTCATCAAAGCTAGTTCATAGACCTTCCACACTTCATCTTATAGCTTATACACATCATACCCTAGCTCTTCTATGTGTCAAGATCAGATTATAAGCTTTGCTTGCTCACCACTCTTGAAAATGGGTATAAATAGGGCCCTAACTCCTTCATTCCAATTTGCACCACATCTCTTCTTTCTCAAACCCATAAGGCAGCAATCCTTTGCTCCCATATGATCCTAGGATCATTAAATAAGTTCAAGAAGCAAAGCCCTGAAGAATTGAAGCCCCGGAGTAAAGATACAAGGTGTACGAGTGGAAATACTACCCGAAATGACCCATTTCCACCATTTTTGATCATTGAAGCTCAAACCCAGGTTTTGAATGTTCTACTTCTGCTACTACACCCTTATAATGTTCATATGATCCTAAATATACTCTTGTTAAAGTTTCATAACTCAATTCATGCTCATTTTCCATTTTGATCCAAAACCGTACACCCGAAACCCTAATTTCGCGTTTTTCTTAAAACTAAATGTTATAATGGTTAAATATTGTTATAATCTATCCTAGCATGCTTAACTAATGTTAAAATAACCACTTTATTGATTAATGAAGGAATTTGAACTTAAAACCCGCGCGTTTACGTTTTGAAACCCTAATTTGACCCGTTTTGCTTCCTAGCTTAACGAATCGTTATTTTAAACTTGTGTTGCGTTAAAACTTCATATTTTAGTTTATTATAACTTATAAATGTCTATTGAAATGTTAAAATAAGCTTGCATGGCAATTTGGACATGTTTTGTAATTATAATCCATGCAAGGGGTATATATCGTAACTTTCTGAAACTTATAACTAAAGGGGCTGAATATGTCATTTTATCAAAGTTATAACTATAGGGGTCTATTATGTCACTTTTCAAAGTCCAAGGTTTACTTGGTATATCTTTCAAAGTTGAAGGACCAAAGTCGTAAAAATGCAAACCCCAGGGGTCTACTTGCAATTTTCCAAACCCTAGGGTCTAAAATGTAACATTTTGAAAAAGTATAAAATCATGTTTAAAACCTTACCAGACATAACTTTAATTAATGCTTCTCGTGCTTAACATTTCCAGATATTGAATAAAACGCTTAAAACCGATCATCCGGAAGCTATATTGTACCACAATACTAGGGAGCTTCATATTAAGAGGTTTCATCTTGGTATTACGTTCTGACTGAGTTGTTGGGTTTACGATTTAAAGTGCCCTAGCTCCTCAAACGTTTACTGAATGACTTCTGAATTATGATGGCCCAAACAGTGATACAATAATTCCAAACTCTTCAATCAAACTCATAACTCTTAAACCAAAGTTCTAAAGTACAATCTTCCTAAGACTTGACATATTCTACTCAGGTTGTGTGACGTGGCTATTTACTATCATTTTACTATATCAACCTTCCCTGGTTAAGATTGTGATAAGGTCGTCAGCTTTCATTTCAGAATATTTATTACATCTACCTACCAGGTGAGTTCATAGCCTCGCTTTTCAATCTTTTGAATGTTTTATAAACCCGCGAGGGGGATACATGCTTGTTACAAACTCTTTTACATACTCGTTTATCTTATAACAATGTGATTACTTTTCAAAGGCTTAATGAATTCATAACCCCATATTTCAATCTTTTGAATACTTTATAAACCTGTGATACCTGATATAAACCATGAATGCAAGTGTTTTCTAAATGTATGCTATCCAGATATATTATTGCCTAAGTAGCTTCCAGTGCCATTATTTCCATATCATGAATCATTAATTACTTGCATTGCGAGTGAACGCGAATATTGTGAATAAATCTATTGGGGGTGACGGCTCCCGTTTGTATACCCATGCTTGGGGTAGCCAAACGCACTATATTTGTCCTAATAGGTAACCTTGGCAAGTTATCTTTTCCATGGGGACATCTGTCCCTAACCAATATCACTACGGTGATTTCCTTGTTAATGTATTGATGTCATGAGCTTAGGTACAATAATAATGTTACCCTGATTTTCCATGATAATTGTATTCGTTGCAATTATTACCATTATAGTGACTTGCATTCAACCATATGATAATATTCAACTGTTTTCCCATGATAATACTGTTCTCCATGATATTAAATGTTCTCCATGATAATTATCCCAGTAATGCCAATATTTCCATTATAACTTGTATTCAATCATTACATTTCAAACCTATGAATTTCACTCAACCTTTGTGTTGACCCTTTTTAGCATGTTTATCTCAGGTAATTAAGCAAGTTGCGGCACGGAGTGGCATGGACTCGAAGATGGCTGAACTGTTATCATTCAAACATAATATTTTAGATTTTGGGACCTGCATTTTGTAAAAACTCTGATTATAATGAATGATAACTAAATTTTTCCAACAACGTCTCTTTTAAAGTTGTTTTCTATGATTATGATTGTTGTATCCATGAAGTAATACCCCAGATTAGCTTCCGCTGCTATATTGTAAAAATGGGGGTGTTACAACATATTCCTCAGTGCATAAACCGCAGTGACATATTCCTCGGTGCATAAACCGCAGTGACATATTCCTCGGTGCATAAACCGCAGTGACATATTCCTCGGTGCATAAACCGCCGTGACATATTCCTTGGTGCATAAATCGCAGTGACATATTCCTCGGTGCATAAACCGCACTGACATATTCCGCAGAAAAATGGAAATTTTGGCAGAGTTCTATTTCGTTAAACTGACATAATCCACAGAAAGAACCCCTATACATAAATCGCAGTGCTTATTCCGCAGTACATATTCCTCAGCCTTCAAAACATATTCCTCAGCATTCAAATATTTCTGGAAAATAACTTTTTTAAATCATTTAAAAACAAACTTTTTGATCGTTTTTGTTGATTCTTTTTGTAAAAATAAGTATCTAATATATATCTAACATAAAAACACAAACTTTAACACTTTTAACACCAAACTTTTACCACTTTTTACGAGTGTTTTGGCAAAAAAATGCTAAAATCTTAGTTTTTTTAATGAAAGTGATTCACGAATAAGCTATGACGGATTTTAGACAAGAAAGGAACAAGCTTTTTGACTCAAAGGGTAGAGAGGGAAAGATGTGTGTGTTTTCTATAAAGCACCAACCATCCAAAAGACTTGTCTATAACCTAAATAGATTATTAACCCTCTTTGAAAGAATTCCTGCGTTTTTAAAAGTATTTAGAGTAATTAAGGCGGTAATCTGGTTGATACCTACACTAGGGATAGATGGAAACTTATCGTAGTAACTTGGTAATCCTAAATTCAGCGGTTTGCCTAATAAAAGGACTAACAGGATCAAAACTTCCTTTTAATATTGCCAAAACAAAGGGATCTATGACAAGCTATAAGGATATCTAACAAAACGATAATCACACAGGAAACATAAATCATAATAATAGCAATTACATAACTAGGCCAGCACTAGAAGTGCTTAGCTACTCATGGTAACAAAACAGTAAGAAATAATAGAGGAATTCATTGATCGAAAGCTCACAATTCTTAAAGTACTTGTTTATGAATTATTAAATACAAAAGTAAGTAAAGTGATTTCTCCCTTGGACTTCAGATGGATTTCTTCGACAAATGGATGCTTGGTTCGACCTATGATGCTGTGGTAGAAAGGTTGATCTATTTATAATATTCGAACTTGTTACGGCGTAACCCTTGTGTATGGTTACGCCGTAATCATGCTGATGCGGACTTCCTTTTTGTAGGCTTAAAATGGTTATGGCGCAACTCTAACGTATATGTTACGCCGTAATGCTGACTAGGGTACGTCATCAATCTTCATACGTGGCAGGTTACGGCGTAAAGGTTACTAAGCAATTACGCCGCAATCGTTGTGATGACCATTGTTGCCTTAGTTAGGTTACGGCGTAACTCCTGCGAGGTGGTTACGTTGTAACAAGTCTTGAAAATCCAATTTTGCTTGTTTTTGTGTCTAAATCCCGTGTTTCTTGCTCAAATGCTCAATTTTTTCTTGTAAACAATAAATAAGTTATTAAGTATCATTTCAGGCATTTATGAGATATTTACAAGCATTTTGATAGGGAATTAGATACCAAAACATATTAAATATTTAATGTTATCATTTCCACATTGAACTCAGCTCCTAAGTTTCCCTAGGAGGGAGTTGGGTGTCTTAGCATTCAGTGACTAAGTTAGACTTTCAACCCTTCCCTTCAGCGGATTTTAAAACCAAGTCTCTAGCCAATCCATTCGTTAAGTGATCAGCTAAGTTTTGTTGGGACCTCACAAACTCTATAGATACCACCCCATTCATGATAAGTTCACGACTCATGCTATGCCTGACACCCAAGTTTCTAGACTTTCCATTGTACATTTGGCTATAAGCCTTTGCCAATGTAGTAGGACTATCACAACGGATATATATAGGTGCTATAGGTTTGGACCACAAAGGAATCTCAAGGATTAGGTTTCTCAGTCATTCAGCATCATTACCAGCAACTACAAAAGCCACAAATTCAGATTCCATTATTAAATTGGTGATGCAAGTTTGCTTCTTAGAAGCCTAGGAAATTGCACCTCTACCAAGCAGGATTACCTAATCACTTGTAAATGAATTATCTTCAATGCTGTTGATTCAACTTGCATCAGTATATCCTTCTAGAATTGAAAGATAACCAGTATATGTCAAACTATAGTCCATAGTTTACTTTGAATACTTTAGTACCCTTTGAATTGCTTGCCAGTGCTGAGTACTAGGATTACTAGTTTACCTACTCAGTTTTACTACTACAAAAGCAACATCAGGCCTTGTACAAGTCATGGCATACATCAGGCAGCCAATCACCCTAGAATACTTAAGTTGAGAAACAGCTTGACCATTATTAGGTCTCAACTTCTCACTTGTATCCATAGGAGTACTCACTAGAGTATAATCAAAGTAATTGAATTTCTTCAGTACCTTCTAAATATAATGATACTGAGAAATTGTTATTCCATTACTTTCATGTTTAATCCTTATACCAAGGATAACATCAGCCTCCCACATGTCCTTTATGAAGAACCTTGATGACAAGAATTCTTTTGTCACCTCAACCTGAGCTTGGTCAATGCCAAAGATTAGCTTATCATTAACATATAGACAAATGATGACTCCTTTACCAGATTCATCAAATTTTCTATACACACATTTGTCAGCTTGGTTAAGTAAGTAACCACTTGACAAAACTACTTCATCAAACTTTTGATGCCATTGCTTAGGTGCCTGCTTCAATCCATATAAAGACTTGATCAAATTGCATACCTTGTTTTCTTTGCCATGCATGATGAAGGCTTAAGGTTGGTTCATATAGACCTCCTCATCAAGTTCACTATTTAAGAAAGATGTCTTCACATCCATCTGATGAATAATCTGATTGTGAATTGATGACAAAGCAATCAGTTGTCTT
Source organism: Tanacetum coccineum (assembly GCA_026074375.1). Lineage (NCBI taxonomy): Eukaryota > Viridiplantae > Streptophyta > Magnoliopsida > Asterales > Asteraceae > Tanacetum > Tanacetum coccineum. The sequence continues at coordinate 6,957 of BQNB010018451.1, read as the reverse complement.
ATGGTACTGATACGTGCCACCGAAGCATAAGTCTCAAAGTAGTCTATCCTTGACTTTTATCTAAAGCCCTGAATGACCAGCCTTGCCTTGAACTTTTCAACAGTTCCATCAACCTTCATTTTCTTTTTGAAAATCCATTTGCAACCCAAAGGTTTGCAAACTGGAGGTATATCAACCAACACCCAAGTGTTGTTTCCCATGATGGAATCCATCTCATCATTAATTGCTTCTTTCTAAAAAGCAAGATCCTAGGACTTCATTGCTTCATCAAATGTCTTCGGGGTCATCCTTAACATTAAAGCAATAAGAGTGTTGGTCAGCGACCTCATCCCTTGTTCTTTAATAAAGTACAATAGAAATTCAAGTCTAAAGTTCTCTAGAGTCCTATTCCTTTTACTTTTTCTAAGCTCAACTTCAGGTTTAGGTTGCTGAACCAAAACCTCATCAGTGAACCCGAAGGCACTTCATCAAGGACCTATGATACACCAATGTATTCAGTTCCATTTATTAGGGACCTCTAACTTGGTCTAAGGACTGATGAGAATCTATTCTCATCAGAGATAGCATCCCTTAATTCAATTATTGAGTTAACTGAAACTGAATCATTAGGTTCAATGACAGAGAACCTAAAAGCCTTGGAATGCTTAGCACATCCAACAAAGATGCATTCAATGCCTCTTTCACCCAAGGTTTTTAGCTTTGGATCAGGAAGTCTGACAACTGCCCTACAATGCCAAACCCTGAGGTAGTTCAGGTTTGGTTTCCTTTTAGTCTATAGTTCATAAGGGGTTATCTTGTTCCTTTTATTGGGAACCCTATTTAACAAAAAGCAAGCTGTTAACATAGCTTCACTCCAAAACCCTTGACTCAGCCCTGAATAGGACAACATGGAATTAACATTTCTTTTAGTACTCTATTTTTCCTTTCAGAGATACCATTTTGCAGAGGAGTATAAGGAGTAGTCGTTTCTTGGATTATACCAAAAAACTAAAAATACAGAGTATCCATGTAGTCACCTCTCCTATCAGTCCTGAATCTTTTGATCATGGCTTTTTGTTGTAATTCAACTTCAGTTTTGAACATTTTAAATTTATCTAATGCCTCATCTTTTGAATGTAGTAAATAAACATAACAAAACCTAGAAGCATCATCTATAAAGGTCACAAATTAAGTATTTCTTATCCTTAATGAGGGGGTAGCATGTAAATCAGACAAATCACCGTGGATCAGCTCCAAAACTTTAGTTTCACATTTTACATTTTGAAATGGTTTCTTAGTTATTTTGGTCAGCATGCAAGTCTTACACTTTTCAGTGTCCATGTCAAAAGCTGGGAATAACCCATGCTTAGACATATCTTGCATCCTCTTATAGTGAACATGGCCTAGTCTAGCATGTCATAAGATTGAATAATTCAGTTTAGAGGTTGACATAAAGGCTGAATTACCAATATCAAGCCTAAACATTTGATTACGCAAATAGGCAAAACCAATAAACACGCCATGTTTGGATAAAATAAATTTATTAGATTCAATCACTTGTTTATAACCATAATTATTCAAAATTCTACTTAAAACAAAATTCTTCCTAATACTAATAAGGAAACAATCTTTTCAGAACTAAATATAAGATCTACACAACTACGTCCATAAACCAGGACTGTTGACTCATTTCCCATGTGAAGAATAGATCCATCATTCAGTGACTCATAAATCTTGAACCAGCATCTTTCTTTACACACATGAACAATTGCTCCCGAGTCAACCCACCACGCAACATCATCATCCTGCACAAAGTATGCTTCATACATATATGTAACATAATAAACCTAAAAAGATTTATTAAACATATTCTGACCTTTCAGTGAGTTGGAAGAACCATTCACTGAACCATTTATGCCTGAACCATTGGCTTTGTTGCTAACTTTTTCACCTTTGCAATCCTTTTTCAAGTGTGCAGGTTTCCCACACTTTCAGCAGGTCAATTTTGACTTCTTGTTAGGATCAGCTTTGGTGTCCTGATGTTTACGTTTACCTCTATTATCATTCTACCTGATGGAGTTGTTATGCTCTACCATATTGACAATTGAAGGAGCAACAACATTGTTTCTCTTTGGCTTGTTACTATCATGCACCCTGAGGAACTCCTCAATGCGCAAATGACTGCCTAACTCAATAAGAGTTAATTCCTCCTTCTTATGTTTCAAGGTATGTTTGAAATCTTTCCAAGAAGGAGGGAGTTTATCAATGATACAAGAGATTTGAATAGCCTCATCCATGTTCATTTTGTGTTGTGTAAACTTTCCAAGCATACCAAGTTCCTTGTATTGTTCTATAACTGGTCTTGAATCAGTCATTTTGTAATTTATGAAATTACTTACAAAGAACTTTTTGCTTGATGCATCCCCAGCCATATATTTGGCTTCCAAGGAATCCCATAGTTCTTTGGAAGATTTAACATTTTGCAAGATATCAAATAAGGGATCAGACATACCATTAAGGATTAAACCTCTGCAAACATAGTCGTCATTCTCCCACTTGTTCCTCCTTTTGATTTGTTCCATGGTTGCATTCTCATCGTCTTCAGGAATAAGAGTAGTCATCACATACACCACACTCATGCCGGAAAGCAAGAAGTGCATCTTCTTCAACCATCTCCTAAAGTTCACCCCTTCAAACTTGTCTAGCTTGGAAAAGGTTGAAGCCATGTGTTTCATAGCAGCAACAGCCATTTATTATCACAAAATAGTTTACTTTGATTGTTGGAGGCTGAGTGCCCAGAACAGGGTAGAGATAATCAATGGCAACAAATTACAAATGAATGGTTACCGGATATCACTTGGAATCATGTTATCACTTTTCAAAGTAAACTATTCGAGCATAATGTCTCGGTATCACGAATATCTACTTGGGATAAGACCAAATGTTTGTTATCGAATTAAGCACAAATAAATAACCTTTGCGCATCCAAGTATTTAGGTTTTCTATATATATTTCATGCAGATGTTATGATCTCTATTTATAGTAGAGATCACTCAACTCTAGTCAATGGAATTATGAGAGATTAACGGCCATTAATCACCACATAATTAGCCTCCATCATTTTAGAGATTAGTGGTTACATGATCAATTAGACGTGATCATTAATGCAGTTATAACTATCACTTGAATATGTCAAAGCTATTACAAGTATTTGAATTCATTCCAGCGAAGTCATACCTTCAGTGTCTTGAACACTCATCAGCTAGCTCACTGAAGAGCATACAAGCTGAAGTGTTCAAATTGAAAGACTCACTAATGAGTTAATCTTCTGAGGATAAGTCCTCTGATAGATTACTCCATGATGGTGTCCTTCAGCTTACTACTCAGAGAGTACAAAGCTGAAGCCATCAGATTGATGAATAGAGTTACACTCACTAAAGAGTGAACTCACTGAACTTCATCAGCAACTTGAATTTTCTTTTACTACTATCAGAGTCAGGGTGTTCAGTGACCTATGAGTGTACATTCCGTACCTCAAATCCCATTACCTAATATGAACTGAACTCCCAATTAAACTAAATTTCCAACATGTATCTATGATATATACGGCTTGTTGATCAGCAATGCGGTGAAAAAGGAGAAACTAATCGATGATGAAAATATCACACTAGATTTGGTCCACTAAAATGGTGACATCAACTTGCATCTACAAATGCCCCATACCCCTTGATGACAAAAACCTTTTAGAGATCATTTTATAATGTTTTGTAGTCCTACAGCACTTATGGTAAATTGGAACCAGTTAGGAACCAAAATAAAGGTGTTTATGAAATCTTTAAAGTGCAAATTAAAGCATGGGCCAATACGTCATTCCACATGCATTGTGGACTTCCAAAAGTGCTCAACGATATCATGCCATGTTTTCCTATAAATACTTGCATTGTATAGAGCCATATAGTCATTGGCAATTCATTTGTTAAACACCTCTAATAAACTTCTTATAACCATTATGGCTCCAGTTCTTGAATTCCCACTTAACGTAGGCCAAATAGACGACGTTCAGGAACTCAAAAAGTCCCAAAAAAACAAAATTCCAAATAGATTTGTCCGTGATTTGTCTGAGAGACCGATGCTACCCATAACCCCTTTACCATTTTCTAGTAGCATACCCATCATTGATCTCACAAAACTTATGAAAGGAAACAAAGAAGAATTTCACTATGAAATCTTGAAGCTTTCTGCTTCTTGCGAGGAGTGGGGTTTTTTTCAGGTACATAAATGAAGTTACCCCATTAAATAAAAAGTCTCGTATTGTTGGAAATTGTTATTATTATTATTATTATTATTATTTTGCACCCTAATACAGAAAAAGCAAGAAACTTTGAATATCGCAATGGAAATACCATAACACGTGCATGTTAAGTACCATAAACTATATCGCTGCTGTTAAATCACTTTTTTTAACCGCACTCACGTACCCATCACACACAACTTGTTGTTATTGGACTACAAGACACAACCAGGCATTTTGCTGCTATTTAATGGCACTAGTATCTTTTTGCAGGTGATAAACCATGGGATTGATTTGGATTTGCTAGAAAAGATAGAAAAAGTAGCTATGGAGTTCTTCATGCTTCCAGTTGAAGAGAAACAGAAGTATCCAATGGCACCAGGAACAGTTCAGGGATATGGTCAAGCTTTTGTCTTCTCAGAAGATCAAAAGCTAGATTGGTGCAATATGTTTGCTCTAGGTTTAGTACCACACTCCATAAGAAACCCAAAACTATGGCCAACCAACCCACCAATGTTTAGGTAAGGGTCCACTTAAGTAAAAAAGATTGTTTTGGACTTTTGAGCTATAGAGATCAAACTTTAACATGCATATCATGATATTATACAAGAAGCCATAGAAATTCTCAAACTTTTCCACAACAAAATATATATACCACACTTTGTGATCAAAATAAATCAAATAATTGAATGGTTTGAACATTGTATACCTATTGCGTGGTACGTAAGTTCTTTACTAACGTTTATGTTCTACAGTGACACCGTAGAGACTTACTCGACAGAGATAAGAAAGCTATGTAAACATCTTCTACAGTTTATAGCGGTAAGCCTCGGGCTAAACGGCGATGTTTTTGAAGAGATGTTTGGGGAAAGTGTGCAAGCAATTAGGATGAACTACTACCCAGCATGTCCTAGACCGGACCTTGTATTGGGTTTAAGCCCCCATTCGGATGGAAGCGCTCTCACAGTGTTGCAACAGGGAAAGGGTAACGCCGCAGGCCTACAAATACTGAAAAACAATACATGGGTGCCCATCCAACCTGTTCCTAACGCACTTGTAATTAACATTGGAGACACCATAGAGGTATACTCTCAATATCTGTTCTTGAAAATCTTACTTTTTCTCATCATATTTTACTTTTATTTTTCCACTGAATGTCTTGGTACCATTGAGCTGAACCCTCAATATTTGCTTAAGAGACTTATTCTTGGCGTCAAAAGTATGATAAACAAGATTTCAACCCAAAAGTTACTTAAAAGTTGTACTTAATTTGTCAACAGGTTTTGACGAATGGGAGATACAAGAGCTCAGAACACAGAGCGGTGACACACAAACAGAAAGACCGTTTATCCATTGTTACATTTTATGCTCCGAGTTATGATATAGAGATTGGTCCAATGGCAGAAATGGTGGATGAAATAAGTCCTAGCAAGTATAGAAGATACAACCATGGAGAGTATAGTAGGCACTATGTAACCAACAAGCTACAAGGCAAGAAAACACTTGATTTTGCCAAAATAGCGCCGAAAACCATCTAAGCTAGCAAATGTTGTATAATCATTCCTTGAACATATATCGTGTATGATGTAAACTTATATTGTAGTAGACTCATAAATAAATGAATGCAAGCAATATAAAGATTAATAGAATTGGCTTTGCAATACAAAAAGGGCTAGCGGCGCAACTTGTTGCTCGTTTGCCAACTCCTACTATGTAAATAATATTTTTTAATGAAATTTTCACTTATCATAAAAAAAAAAGATTATGTAAATGCCTTCTATCTTTTCAAGTTAGTCCACGAACCTACGTAGCTACTGCCTACTAGCTAAGGTATCGGTCGATATTCGTGTTTACGTGACCTCGGACTGATATATTTCTTCATGTTATATTTCTTTGAACCTCTTATTATGCAAGTTAGACGTGCGCAAACCGGTTAACCAGTTCGGTTCGGCTTCAGTCAAACAGGACAACGAACCAGTCGAACTTCAACTTTTATTTAATATAAAAACCCTAATACATCAGAAACGAAATACATTGGAAAGGAAATACAACACAATGCAAGGAAATTTAAAATACAACATCAACAACATAATGCAAGCGAATTAAAAATACAACATACTAATCGAAAATTAGTAATCATCTTCGGCTTCGCTGCTCAGCATATTTATATCGTGGTCCTCCCGGAGACATAGTGCCTTCGCTGCTAGCATCTAGTACAATTTCTTCATCGGATAGTGGAATGGCTTCATTTTGTTGCACCTCGTCATCAAAGACACCTTCTTCAAAGTCTAAGGGTGTTTCAAGAGGGCATTTGTCTTGTTTACGCTCTTTAGCGTCCAAGTGATCCTTCAAACACATGCACATCTCTAAAGACGCCGGAGTGAGTCTTGTTCTTCGGATTGACAACACCCTTCCACTTGTTGAAAATGCGGATTCAGAAGCTACCGAAGAAGCTTGTACACTTATTATATCCATGGCCATGCGGGATAGAACGGGAAACATTGTTTCCTTTTCTTTCCAAAAACCTAAGACATTAAAACTTGCAAACTCTTTGGGACAAAGATGTGTGACAAAATCCGAATTGACATATCGCTCATATTCGCTAGACATTATGTAACACCCCCAAAATGGGTCGCAGCGGAATAAGGATCTGGGGCGTGTTACTTCAAGATCAACAGCACAAGATA